>JAFNEN010006617.1:0-14911 GCA_019343175.1 Oedothorax gibbosus
TCGTTGCAAAAATGACCCCTTTACGGGGTTTTACGTACTCACGGGCGGGCCAAAAGTGTTCCCCTACTTACATTTTTGAATACCCCTGTTCTGTTTAATAAAGAAAAAAATTTGTTTATCCGGTTTTTCTACTTTGGTAAAACCTTTGGGTGGCCCGTGCAAATTTTTGAAAAATTTAGACATTTACAATTGTAAAAAACTAAAAAGGAGCGGGGATAATCGTTGCAGTCTTTACATTTATGAACCCTTTGCAAAAAAAATTTTTTCAATTTTATCTTTTGGCCCTTTAAAAACATGAAGTCATAAAAAATTTTTTAAATTTTAAACTTTTGGTCAAATATAGACAGTGTTTAAAACTGCGATAATAAAACCCCCTTTCTTAAGAGCAAAATTTCCCGGGTCTAAAAATTACGAAATAAAAGCCCTACAAAAAGTACCCAAAACTTCCCTTAAATTTCTACTGTCCCTTTCCCTTTTTTTTTAACCCGAAGGCCTCCCCCATCAATTTAAGGGTTTCCATCCTGAAAAATCAAAATCTAAATTAAATTTAAACGTTAAAAACCCCTTCACATACCCCTTGTCAAATTTTTTTGAAAAGGGCCCTTCTAATGTCTTGGCCCTTCAAACCCGGGTTTTGGGGGGGGTAAAAATAGAAATGTTCTTCACGTGTCGAGTCCCAGGTATAAGTACCCGAAAAGCTTCTAAACATAAATTTTGGTTTCCCCCGGGGCCAAAGCACCAGTTTTTGCCCCCTCTCCATGAACAAAAAACTTATGACATTTGGTTTTTTTCTGAAACCCTTTCCCCTCCCCCATTTTAAAACCCAAAGTTTATATTGTAAATGCCCTGGGATTTTATTTTTTTCTGTGATTTTCTAAGTGTTAAAATAAATTTCTGGTTCACAAATTTCTCAAGTTTTTTCTCCCCCTTCCTCCAAATTTTTTTTTTTAAATTTTTTCAAAAGGCATTTTTCTTCATAAAAAATGGGGAAAGCCCCCCGGGAAATTTGGTTGGAAAATTGATTTCTGTTTAAAAGGTCTTCCCTCAAAGGCCCATTAAAAACTTCATTGTTATTTTATGCATTTTAAGGGGTTTCCTAAATAAAACCCTTTTTTAAAAATGGCACTTCACAAGATTCCCCTTCTTTCCAAAAAAATTTCAAGAATTTCCCCCATTTTTTGGCACAAAAAAACAAAAAAGTTTCCTTACTGTTTCGTTTTTTTTTGTGCCAGGAAAAAAACAATGATACTGTTTGTTTCTCGACTTTCAAAATTACAACTCATTAAAACAAATTTTTTTTGATTTTTTTTTAAATTAAAAGCTGGCGTTTTTAACAAATAGATTTAAACGACTAAAAAAATCGAAAACTTAAAAAATACAGCCTTGACCCCCCTCTCTTCCCGTTTTAAAACAAACCATAAAGCTAACTTTTTATTATTTTTATCTCAGCCCCCACTGAAAAACCCTAAAACCCTTTTTTTAAAAAACCTCACTTCCCAAAAGCACTCGAAAAAAGTCCTTTTTTTAAACGTTTTTTCTTAGTGGGCCCTTAACACTCACGTAAAATCGAACCTAGTAAACTCGATCAATTTTGATCAATGTTTTTTTCATCAAACGGGGTATCCACAATGTCCCCCAAATAGTCCCCACAATATTCGAATTTTTTAAAAAATTTTTTTTTTTTAATAATGACTAAAACTTATCTGCCCCTTACCATTAATATTATTGTTTCATTCTTCCAACATCAAAAAAAAATGAATTTAAAGTCAAACTAATTTTAAAAAATTCCCAATGGGCCCGGAAAGGGCGACAGATGTTTTTTGATTACAACGTTCAACATTCCTAGACTTTTGCCCCAAGGTTTTGGCCCGATTTCGGTAGAATGTCGGCCCAACCCTTATTGTGCTACCTGGGCCCTGTCTCCACAAAAACTACATACATTTTAAAAAAAAAAAAAAAAAACCAAATAGTCCCCAGTTCCGGAAAAAAAAATTGAACTTGAACATAAACTAACAACAAAAAAGTCCAGCAAATTTTTATCAACTGAGCCTAGCCCCATTCTTTTAAATTTTCCCCGCCCCCCATTCTTTCTGGTTTTTTGCCCAGACTCCAAAAGGAAAGTAAAACCCTAACACTGTCCTTTTAGTGCGAAAATCGCCAAAAAGGGTTTTTTTAAAAAAAAATGGAAAGGGCAAAATTTGCAGAAAATTATATAAATCTTTTAAACACTTTTAAAAAATAACATTTTATATGCCTTTAAAAACATTCCCCCTTTTTAAAATACAATATACATTTTTAAGAATAGAAAGCCCCCCCCCCCCAAAAAAAAAATCCAAGGGGAAAAAAAAAATCTTTAAAACTAGGGAAACCAAAAGAATAAATCCAAATTGGGATTTCAAACCCTATCGACTATCCCCATTCTTTAAAAAATTTTCAAAAACCTCCATTCTTTCTGGTTTTTTAGCTACAGACATCCAACGGAGTAACCCCGAACCCCTTTCCCCCCCGGTGCCCCTTTTTAAAAAGTTTGCCCCAAAAAAAAAAGGGACAAAAAAAGAAAGGGATGGGGCCCTAGAATTTAAAATTTTAAAAAAATTTTTATTAAAACTTAAAACAAAATAACATTTTATATGCTTAGAACATTTCTCCTACAAGTAAAAAATAAAATTTCAATTTTAATAAGAAAAAATAATCAAATAAACTAAAATTTCATTAAAAAAACTTTAAATTAAATTTTTAAAAAACCGGCAACAAATTTGGGCCCCAAAATATTTAAACAACATGAGACCTAGCCCCCCATTCTTTTTAATTTTCCCCCCCTCCCCTTTTTTCTGCTTTTTGCCCCCCAGACATCCCAAAGGAAAGTAAACCCCGACCCTGTCCCCCGGTGCCCCTTAAACGTCGCCCCAAAAAGGGGGAAACGAAAAGAATGAAAAAGAGGGTCACTGGCTAAGAAGTGATCTCCACCTTTTGCCCGGTGTTTCAGAAAGTTTTAAAGTCATTCCCGTTGAAATAGATGGGGAAAGGTTAAAAAAGGTAAAGAAAGGGTGATGATTAAGGGCCCCTGAAAAAAACGTTTGATTTTTTTTTTGAGTTGTTTTTTTTTAACCCTTTTTGAAAAGGGCCTTTGTAAAGAAAAAAAACTGTTTTAGGATTTTTCGGCATACATTTTTTTTGTTAAAGTCGCTTTTTTTTTTTTTTTAAAAAAGAGGGGGAAACCCCTATTTTTTTGGGAAAAAACTGATTTTAAAATAATTTCCAGTGAAACATGAAGTTCTAAAATCAATTTTTCTGTTTCTTAAGTACTCCAAAAAAAAGTTTTTTTTTAAAATAACATTTGAACCGCCTCATTATAAGCTTTATAATCTTTAAACCCTTTTGTAAAATTTATTTGCTTGGGGTAAAAATTTTTCAAGCAAAAAATTTCCCTTGATCAAATCCTTTTTTTCCACTTCCCTTTTTAATTTGGCCCCTTTGGAAAAAATCGCCAACGCGCTAGTTTTTTTTGCATCCAAACTACGTTTTACGTAAAAGTTTGGGAAGGGAAATTTTAAACGTTCAGTCCGTCCGTCTGTCACCCTTTTTTTAAAAGAACGAAACCCCCCAAGTTGCCCCAAAAAAGTGGGGTACGTCCCTTTTGAAGCAAAAAAAACAGGGGGAGGCTATTTTCCCAAATTTCTTTAAAAAAAAATTTAAATTAGAAGTTTTTTAAAAATTTTTTTTTTTCTATAAAAATTTAAATTTTACATTGAAAAACAATACAAATTCCCTTTTCATCAATATTTTCACTGTTCCATTTCGTCAAACGTATAGTTTTAAAAGGAACCGCTTTATTATTATAATGCACGAAATAATATACTTTTCGTGATAATTTTTGATAAATAACTTGTGTTTTGTGAGATAAATCGCAATTTTAATAAACATTACACCCCAAATTATTTCTTTTTCTAACTATGGAATTTTTCCCACGGGAGAACAAAATGCGTTAACCGTTTTCAACAAAATCTTTTGTTATGTTCTTATAAAAAAATACATTTTCTAATTAATTGTGAACGTGGAGGCATTGTAATTTACGGATTTCTTCGATTTATTATTTGTACTTAATAAGACGTTTTGTTTACAAATGTCTTAATTAGTCAAGCTTAATAATAAAAAAAAAATATTAATAAGAAAATAAAATAATAAAAAAAAATAAACATAAAAACTAATAATAATAAACAAAAAATTAAGACATTTTGTAAACAAAACGTCCCTTATTAGTACAAATAATAATTCGAAAGAATCGTAAATACAATTCTGCCGTTCACAATTAATTAGAAAACATGTATTTTTTTATAAGAAACGATACAAAGATTTTGTTGAAACAGGTTACAGCATTTTGTTTCTCCGTTGGAAAAATTCCTAGTTGAAAAGCAATAATTTGGGTGTAATTTTATAAATTGGCTATTTATTTCACAAAACCCAAGTTATTACAAAATTATCACGAAAGTTTATTTTGGCATTATAATAATAAAGCGTTCCTTAAACTATTTTTTTTCGTTTAATTGTTTGCACCGTGAGTTATTGCCTCATATTTCATAGCATTGATCTTTTAACTGTAGCAAAGTTTTTCACTTTACGAAGTGTTTAAAATGTGATTCGTTATAAATTCAGATGCACTTAACTTATAGTCATCAAAGGCATACACTCACAATATTTGCCTTTCAATAGTTCATAATATTTCGAACTTTTTTTTCCAGAAATAATGAATCATCGCCAATAGCACATTGCAGCGCAGTGCGCTTAAATTCAATCTAACAAAAAATTATTCTCTAGAAACATTCAATAAAACATCCTACATCATCAAATTCCTTTAATACGTTTTCACACTCATAATGCACATTTTTAAAATTGAAGTAAATAACTATTGCATGTGTTCGGTATTGATTTTTTGTACACACGTATATTTTTTTTTTATTTCATCGCTGCTCGTTCATTTTTTATATTTATCTTTTAAAATTAAGTTTGCTTTATCTATATATGGTATCAAGTTAAATTTGAATCAAGGGCATAGCATTTACGCATTATTTTGGCAATGTATTGGATAGATTTTTTTGCAGTTGCCTTATTTGCATTAATTTTTTTATTAAGATAATACAGTTTTAATGTGTTGTTTTATAATCTTCAAATCTTAGGATAATTGAGAGATGTGATTTTCAGAACCAATATCCGTCGACATATATTAGTATAAATTTTAACTTTAATGCTTTCGACAATTCATTTAATAGCATATAAACAAAGACGTCCACTTAATGCATACCATTTTCTAAAAGCTTTCACCAAATATCTCTTACCATGGGATTATCGTTCAATGTTTTGTTACGTTTTAAAGTATCTTGCCCTTATATAAGTAGAAATTTAACCTTAAAAAAACATAACCCTTTTTTTCGTGATACTATGGCATAATACGTTATTATTGTATAATATTTAAAAACTACTCTAATACAATTACAGAAAACCTTCCATAAAATGATTTTTACTCTAAGTGGCGTCTTCTTCTTATGGACTCACTCTTATTGTAGTGAGTTCCCAGTGGCTTAGGAGTAGTGCTTCGGCCATTGCCATGCACGGTCCGTGTTGGGCGAGTTGGCTCATCTTTATCCCTTATGTAGTCAATAAAATGAGGCCAAGCATACTTGGGTAACTAAACACTGGGGGTTCCGCTTGGAGGTTTAAAACTTTACCGGGACAAATGACTAGCACCACAGTTTTCCCTTGGTCCGTACGCTGAAGTCGGTAAGGAAGTCCTTGATCCACTAACAGGCTGTTCGCCGCATGAGAAAAAAAGAAAATCATAATAATCTATAAACCAAAAGACCTAACTGTGTATATAATTTTGTACATATCTGACTCATACCTAAATTTCAATACCTTGATCCCAGTTTAACATTATTGCATTGCATAATTTTAATTACCTTTTTCTTAAAAAAAAAATCTTGGCAACATTTTTTATATAGTTTAAACCCAGTAGTACCAATTTTAAACACGAACTTTTAAACGTGACTATCATGCATATTGGCACCAGTATAATAAGATTTAACAGCATTTCTTTTGAAAGCTATTAAGAAAAAAACTTTTAAAGAAGTTAATGGTGAACGAAGTTTATGCTAAATGGGAGCTTTAGTAGAGCGAATAAAGAAAAAAATAAAAGCTCAGACAGAAAAAACACGCTCAAAAAATCTCTTCATTCACATCACATTAAACTCAGAATATCATCCTAAACTCATTAAAAAAGTCAATTTTCATTCAGAAGGAATTTCATATTAAGAAACCTCACCCAACTTGACTGTAACTCAATTTAGAAAGCATTTTTAAATTCATTGGTGGGGGTATACTTACGGAAATATAACAATTAAAATGCGCATGAGGCAAAAAAATAAGTTTCGAGAAATTTATTTTTTTTGTCATTTTGCACGACGCTGATTAAAACCGTCCTACTTGTTTTGCCTTTTGCGGTTTCTTTTTTCAAATTTTCTGCTAAAAAGATGTAATGCATGGCGATTATTATCCGATAAAGAACAATAGAAATACTGTCCGAAATGATTAAATTCGAATAGATTTTCACTTTCATGAAGAATTTAAAATTCTAAAACCAATAAAATAAATAGTTTTTATTGAAATTTGTATTATGGATTCAATAAAAAGCACCACCGAAGTGTAAGTATTGTTAAGTGGCTGCAAAAATTATTTCGACTAAGTTTGTTTTGTCGAATTGGATTTTGCTTCGAGGGATGTATTTTAGAATTAAGTTTAATTTAAAAAATAATGTCCACGTATCGAAACAAGTTTTTATTATTTACAAAAAATCTGGAGATAGTTTTCTGACGCCTAAAATATATTTTGTTTACATACATTCAAAACTCTTAGTATTGATATAATAAAACAACTAAAAATTTATCAATAAAAACTTAGGAATGAAATAATTATTTATGAAATGTTCATTTCAGGTTGAATTAGAACCTTTAAATCACAAAAAGTTGTAGATGTCTAAAATACCCTTTCATTGACACCACTTTTATTTTTCTAATAAAAGAGATTATAACTTGGTCAAAATTCTATCAGTTTTTTGAAATATTGACAAAAAGTTGTGAGTAGTTTATTAATTTGAGCATTATTTGTTTTTATTATTATTGTCTATTAATTTTATTTGTATCCATACATGCCTTTAATATAATTAATATAGACTACAAACATATAATATCACTTTTTTTTTTAATAAAATTTTCGAAACAAATACAATATAATTTTATTTTCTGCGTTATCATTAAGATATACTTCTTTTTAATCGAAAATCTATCTGTATTTCGCACTCCACAGTGTTGACACTAAAAATTGTGTTTAGTTGAAATCGGGATAACAGAATATAATGTTAATATTTAGATAACGAGAATACTGAAATATAAGAAATGTTAAAACAGATTATGAAATTAACTAAATATTTATTTTATTCTAAAACCCATCAATATGTACCCTTTATTCTAAAGTTTGGAGTAATAACAAACATTCCACGAAATACATTCATTGGAGTTAACGTAATTTTTTAAATGCACGATACTAAAAATTAACCTGATAATAGCCTAAATTACTGTGAACTAACTCATGAACACAAATATTAAACTCCTATAACAAAAATTACAGCGAACACCGAATCACAAAAAAAAGTGCCCCCTCTCCCCAATTTTCCTTACTTCATTTTATTACATTCTTAAATCTTTTTAATACTTTATGCAGATTCATAAAAAAATTGACTAGAATTTAATGAAAATGCTTAGATATTTTTGTTTATATTAAAAGTGCAAAGTTTATTTAACGCTAGGATTTTTTTTCAAAATTTCGGGAGAAGTAACATATATACTAGTAAACTAAATCTTATGGCCCTGCTTCTTATATCATATCGTATCTAATCTGCTTATTCACGAAGGATTGCTACGGTTGTTAATGGTACCTGCTACGTTACATAAAACTACAATAAAATATTTACTTACTTAAATCTTATATTAGATTAACCAAAGCATTCATGACACAAGTGACAGCAGAGGACTCTAAACCCGAAGTCATTTAATTACATTAAATCCAAGATACTAAAACACTAAAACATCACAAAGCAAACAAATATTAATTCTTAATAAAATTCCAATTTACATCTAAGCACAGAAATACCCGTTTCAACAACATTTCAGTTAACGAAGCTGCCTTGCCTAAACGCCCCTTACAAAGGCTATCGCCCAACTACATGTGGGCTTACTGCATAGGCAGGAAAACTGCAGTATCTGGACTATGACTTGGACCATTTTGCAAGCACTCAATAACTCTTACCTGTTGAGAAAATTATCACGAATTACTGATTTATTTCAGGGCCAAAGAGGCGAATTCATTGTTTGGCGGTTACTGCAGGTTACCCGCTTAAGACAGCCAAATATGGAAACCGGTCAGTGTACCTCACGTTAAGCTTATAAAACCTTAACGCAATAAATGCACGCTTCAGGACTTGTGATAATTAACGGAATTGTTAGAGGGGATACTGAAGTCAACACGAACCATTCAAGTTAGGGCGTTGTTTGGTGTCTGGCTGTAAATTGCATGAGTTTTGTAATTGGCTCTTGCGGAGTGTTTATGGCGCATAGTAAAACAACGGTTTACAGTGGTTTGTGGGAAAAATATTTCTGGAAGATGAATCAGATGGTGGTTTTTATTTATTTTAGTTTATATATTTGTACAAAAAATTGTGTGCAAGAACAATTGTCTGCAAATTTCTTAACCATGGAATTTGTTTTGCATGTGGACGGTCACTGGAATTTGACGATTATTATAAGTTTTATCGGATAATTTAATCATGGGATTTCATGGTGGATTAATATATCAACCGTTTTGGAATTGCGAATAGTAGTAAGTATGAATTTTGTTACATGCCTCTGTGCATATCTAGTTGTTGCTGTCGTGTGCCTCCAAAGGCATAGCCTGGAAAAGATTAGGGTTCGTAGCTTTTTCTGTTAGACAGAAGGGTATGAGCACCCGTTATGGGTAAATGGCTGACTTCTGCTCCGAGAGAGCACAACTTCCGTCACTTAGGCATCCTCTCTCTGGAAGGGGCATTTTTTCTCTAGAAAACCCTGATAACTGAACTATGACCGCCCAAAGGACTTTCGGATCCACAAATTTAACGAAGCACGGTCCTCCGCATGTACTCAGAAAAACCA
The DNA here is from genome assembly GCA_019343175.1 of Oedothorax gibbosus. Lineage (NCBI taxonomy): Eukaryota > Metazoa > Arthropoda > Arachnida > Araneae > Linyphiidae > Oedothorax > Oedothorax gibbosus. Next base: position 9,237 of record JAFNEN010006617.1, read on the forward strand.
CAATACCCATGCCTTAATACTGGAATTCAGCCCCCAGGCACACTCGCTTGAAACGCGAGGCTTGAAACCACCATACCCGCCCTGGGCGACTGCATATTCATTGCGATGTTTAATTAAAAACAACCAAACTTGCTTAATAATTTTTTTGTTTGAATATTGAAACAAAACGCAAATGCTGACAAAAAGTGTTACAGACGTTTTCAAGAATAAAATAGGCGTTAACTTGAAACTAAGACCATATGATTTCTATCATTTCTGAAATCATTAAGTACAATTTTTATTCTATAATAACAAATATCTAAGTTTCCTTACCTTGTTAATAGAATACTCAAACCAAGATTTTGTATATAGAGATATATAACAAATTTGTCTGTAGTTTAGAATTTGTAAGAATTTGTCATCTCATTAAACATATCCCAAAAGCTATAAATTATAAAACGGCACGCACTAAATTACGTGGATCATGCATGCCTAAGATGTAATTTATTTAAAATAACGACACACCTTTTCTAACTGCCGTCAAGAACTGAGCCAAATTAAAATTTTCATTTAGGGTGCTTTGATCAAGAGGGAATTTTAATTACAAGTATAAATTAAAATATTGCCTTATAACTTTACAAAATAACGAACTTTTTCTCTCCTTGACAGCCAGTTGTCTAAGGTTATGGGTAAAACCAATTTTAGAGCTAAGCCTACCAAGGATCAAAGGAATTAGTATTCAGAACTGGTTCGCTCCTACTCGTAGATTAGAAAAAGGGTTAATCGAATAATCGAGCAAAAGCATCCAACTTTTCCTTCCTTCGTTATCGGATCAAGAACTTCAGGAATACCAAAGATCCAAAAACAACGAAAACTGCGATCTCTAAACATTTAAAAAAAGTTAGCCTAACTAAGGTGGTTTGGTTAAAGTGTACCTAAATGCTTTGGGGAAAAATTTAAAAAAAAAAGATGTTTTCTATTATCAGATGCGTTCTAAACCCTGCTTGCATTAAATCAAATCTGTTTTATTTTTCCTTATAATGTGAATTTTTTTCTAAAAAATTATTTCGTTTTTATTTTAATTCCAAGATTTTTATCTTATATTATTAACCCTAAATTTTTTTAAAAGAAAGGTTTTTTAAAAAATTAAACATCTACAAAAGTAAAAATAAAATTTTTTTAAAAAAAAAAATGTAAAAATAAATTTTGTATTTTAAAGGGTTTTAGGTTAGTAAAAAGGGGCTTTTACGGGTTGATTAAATAAAAATTTTGATGCCAAAAATAGCTGTACTTTCTTTTAATACTAAAAAATTTTTTTCAAACATGTTTTAGAAAATTTAGTTCAAAATTTTTAAATCTTATTATTTAATTTTTTTTTCAAATTTTGGGAAGAAAAATTAAAAATAAAGAAATTTACGGGTAAAAGAAACACCAATACCCCCTAATAAATTTAGCTTATTCAAATCTATCAATATAATTGTTTGGGTTTTTTTATTGTTGGTATATAAAAATGAAAATTTCCCAAGCTTTAAAAAAGTAATTTGGGTTTTTCCCAATTTTTTAAATTTTTGAACAAAAATTTATCTCTCTTATATTTTTAAAAACAAAAAATCTTTTAAAGAAAAGAAAGTAAAACCCTTTTTCCAGATTTTTAAGATAAATAAAACAAAAATGACCATCTATGACACTTATATAAAAAATAAAATTGGGGTAAAAAGGGCCTTTTAAAAAAAAAATTAAACCCCTTTTAAAGTTTCAAAAAATAGCTGCAAATGTAAAAAGGTTGGGCCCATTTTTTTTGGAAATTCCCGTAAATATTTTTGATCAAAATTTAAGGGCAAAACATAAGCAAAACCCTATATTTTTGTTATGTTCTTATTTTTTTTAAAATTAAATGTGCCCGATTTTAAAAAATCTTTTAAAACCCACTACTCATGTTGTGAATTCAAATGATTAAACTCAAAAAAAAATACTTTTTCATGGCATTTAGCCCGGTCAAATTTTAAAATTTTCAAACAAGAGTCACGTAAAAATATAAAACGGGGTTTTTTTTTTAAAGTTTTTTAACTACCCTAACCTGAAACTTAGGGTATCGCATTAAAAATATTTAAAAAATTAAAAAAAATTATTTTTGTCATAAAAGTTTTTAAAGTCAGCCCCATTTTCCCCAAATTTAAAGCAAGGGTCACGTATAAAATATAAGGGGGGGGATTCTTTAAATTATTCGCGCCTCAGGGGAAAAACCCCTATTCTTTACATTGTCCCTGAATGTATATATGCGCGCCTTCAATTTTAAAGCCCCCAAATTTCCTCGGGCTTTTAATCTGTGAGCGTCTGAAATTCCCAAGCCTTGACATATTGGGGTTTTTGAAAGTCTCCGCATTCTCGGGGTTCCCCCGGGGCTAAAATTTTTTTAAAAGTTTAAAATTTCATAACTTAAATGTTCTGAGATGGGAAAAAATATTTTTGTCGAAGTATATGCCTTTTTACGCTTACAAGGCATTTTTTCATCAAAGCTTGGATGTCGAGTATACGCTTTTTGATGCCCCAAAAGGGGTGTTTAGATCAAAAATAATTGTCATAAACCCTTTTTTCTGTTTTAGCTTTACAGGGATGAAAATAAAAAAAGTTGAAAAAAATTTTAAAAACTGTTAAATGAATGTTTTTTTTGTGTCCCGTAATGAAATTAAAAGTTATTTTTTAACACCCGGGAAGCTTTTTAAAAAAAAAGTACAATGGTAAAAACTTTTTTTAGGCCTTGTAAAAGGCACTGCAAAGTTTATAGGTTTTTTCAGGGTGATAATAAAAAATTTAATAAAAAGTCATTGATTTTTCTGAACTAAATTGATTTTTTATTTGGGTTTACTGAAAAATTTTTATGTTTATTTAAAAAAACAAAAACGTTTTTGGGGGGGCCCCCTCCAAATAAAAGCCCTGAAAAAAAATCCCTTAAAATTGACACTATTTTAAAAAGGGTTTTTGCTTTTCTAATACAAAAACGAAATTTATTAAGGTTACTTTTATATGCCCTTTAAATTTTTTGTTTTTCTTTAAAAAAAAACCATATAAAAAAGGTTTTTTTAAAAAATATTTTTTTATGGTTTGGGTTAACCTAAAAAAAATTTTTTATTATAAAAACCCAAAATGTATGAAATTTTTTATGATTAAATTTTTGGGTTGGGAAAAAAAATTAAATTTTTCAAAAAATTCCCCTTTTGACATGGGCAGTTTCCTTTTTCTTGTTTTCACTTTGATAATTGTTAAAGCACTTTCTTTCAAACCCTTCGAAAGTTTCGAAAAATTTCACTTATCCCTAGAGGGAAAACCCACTCCTTACATTCCAAAAAAAAAGAAAAAAATAAATAACTCTATTTTCTAACTGGAATCTTTTTTAGAAAGTGTACCTGACATAAAAAAAATTGAAAACAAACAATAAAAGAAACAAAAAAGGGTTTCTTAAAGAAAAGTACCCCGAAAAAAAGAAAAAAAATAATAAAAAAAAACTACTTTAAGAACGACAAAAATTTTATACCTGAAACTGAAAAATTTTGCCCTTTGGGGATCCTTTTAAACAAATGTTCGATAACCTTTGAAAAATTTTCGGGCGTGTTTTAAGATTTAATTTTTAAAGAGATTATTCTTTAATTAAGAAAAAAACCAAAAAACTATAGAAAAATTTAAAAATGTTTTTTCAAAAGTTAATTTAAAAATTTCAAAAAAAGTTCCCTTAAAAAAGTTATGCTAGAACATAAAAAAAATTTTTGAAATTAAATTAAGTGTACGATTAAAAGTTAATATTTAGATCGTTTAAGCATACAAATTTTTGTATCTGACGAATCATGGGAAAAAATTGGAACAAAGGGTATTAAAACATTGCCCAGGATATTTTTTTTGTGTAACTTCGTAATATAGTTAATTGGTTAATATTAAAAAATTTCTAATACCTATTTTTTATTATATTAATTAAAAATTTTGTTTAGTACCACTTTTTTTTAAATGTAATAAAACCCGGAAAAAGGGAAAGATTGTTTTAACACATTCCGAAGTTATTGTTTTATTTGCTTTATTTAGTTTTTTGTTTACTACAATGAAAACCGTTTAAAATTTTTTGCTGAATTACTAATTAACAAGTTATTTTGATAATAAAAAATAAACAAAAAAGGGCCCCCCTCTTGAAAACTTTAGGAAAGCAAAACTGTATCTTTCTTATATTTTGTATCCTTTTTTTTAGTTTTATGAAATGGGGCCCCAAAAATAATATTCTTTTAAATTGTTTTTTTTTCATTTGAACAACTACAAAAATAAGAAACCGCAAACTGTTATTTCGGGTGAAATCCCAGTTTTGGCTACTTTTTAATGTTGCAATTATTAATTAACAACTCGACATTTGCAAAAAGTTGCAATCAACCTCCGAAAGCCTAAAGCAACGTTTTTAAACGCTCTATAACGTCGTGTTTTGGAACCACCGGTTTTGGGGGGAAAAGCCAAGCTTGAATCGTAGGACTAAAATTTTATAAATTTTATCAAAAACAACGTAAAAACTGACAAAAATTTTCTTATTTTAAAAGAATCACACTTTTTTTTTCCTTTAAAAACCTAAAAAAATTAAACTTTTTTAAAATTATGAAAAAAAATTAAACTTGAACTTACCCTTTCCCCTTTGCTTAAGGGAAAAACCCGAACGTCGGTAAAAAAAGATATTTAACAACAACAAACGTAAAAAATTTAAACCCTAAATTTATTCTTATTTTAAAAATCAAAAAAATTTTTCCAAACAACGATAAAAAAACAACGTTTTTCTTTTTTTAAAAATTTAAACTTAAACTTCCCCGACCATATTTTGTCCCGTTTAACAATTTAAAACCATTCAGAAAATTTTAAAAATTTTCCAGTTCTGTTCTTCATGGGAAGAAAAAAATGATCTCAGAATTTCAAGCACGAAAAAAAAAACTAAAATCATACAATCCTTTTCTCTGTTGCTTAATTTAAATCTGTACACTTTTTCGAAAAAAACTGATCATAAAATCACAACATACTATGAGTTTCGTGTATTGTTACAAGTCTGATATCCTGCATTTTTTATTGACTCCTGTTTTCTCTGACCATGAATTTGTTTTTAAAAGTCACTAAATAATTTAAATGCCTATTTAGCCCCTACACTTTTTTTTTTGAAAAAAAAAATATTAAAAAAAAAGTTTAACTTTGATGTTCATCTTTTGTCCGCACCCCTTCCAAAACGTTCATCCATGGGGAAGGTTTTCCGTCGGATTAAATATTATTTTTTTTTTTTTGAAAACTATACTCAGAAACGTATCTTTTATACTTTTAATTTAATAAATGTAATTCGGATGGACAATTTTTTTTGGGACGATTTGGGGGTTTTAATAAGCAATTTCGGGGGTTTTTTCAAAATTTTTTTTGATATTTTTCTGAAAAAAAACAATAGGTTTGTTACGAATCTGTACTTAAACCCCCTTCCACACAAAATTTTTGCTAAAAAAAAAAAAGAATTTTGTACAACTCAGAAAAAATTCGCCAACGGCCTTTAGCTAATAATTTATTTAATCAAACTTTTAAACGCCAAATTTAACTATTTTCATTAATCTTCTTTCGCAACTTAATTTTACACATTATCTTTTTCTAAATTTTTTGAAATTTTGAAGAAAATGATGCAATTTTTTTTAATAAAAAATTTT
>JAFNEN010006618.1:0-12500 GCA_019343175.1 Oedothorax gibbosus
ATCCTCCTGAAAAAACCCCTTTAAATTTGTTTTAGTGTTTTTTATTGTTAGGGTAATTTTTTTAATTTTTTAAAAAAAAATGGGCATGGTTTTTAAAACTTTTAATTATCAAAAAAATTAAGGAATACATAACAACTTTTAAATTTAATAAAATATGATTTTTTGGGAGAAGTGTTCTATTTTGCCATCCTTTGTTTAATTTGGGCTTTAAAACACTTTTAAAATTTTTTTAAAAGAAAAAAATACTAAATAATTTGGGGTAATAGTTAATTTTTTTTAAACCTCAAACCCAAATTTTTTAAATTAAATTTTTCCCCCCATTATCAAAAGATAATGTAATTTTTCCGTTTAAATAATTTTTTAAAAAAAAATTTGATTTTTTTCCCTAGAAATGTCTAGGGATTTTTTTTCCAAACTTTAAGAAAAAATAGATTTTTTTTTAAAGGGTTTTAAAAATTTTTTACTTAATGTGCCAGAAAAAAATATAAACATTGATAACATTAAAAAAATCGAAAAAAAAAGATTTAACGGGGAATTTTGGCCATCTAAGAAAAAGATTTTTTTAGCTGTGGTCCTAAAGGTCCCCCCCCCCCCCCCCCTTTAAAATCACCTTAATTTTTGGGTTAGTTCTAAACCTTAAAGCGACTTTGTTCATCGTATTTCTTTTTATAGTTTTAAAAACCAATGTCTGTTTTTTGACCATGCACTACACAAAAGACCGGGTTTTTTGAGGGGGCCCCCTAGGGGAAAAAATTTCTGGTTAGCTTTTTTTTCTTTGAAGGATATAATAAAAAGAGAAAAACGCAATAAAAAGGGTTTTAAGGAGGGTATTTTATATTTTACATTACTATCCCTAGATTTAAACTTTGAATACTAAAAACTGTTTCCCCTTTTTTCTAAATTTTTCCCTGGACAATTTTGTTTTTGGCAAATGGGATGTTTTAGCTAACTCCCATTTCAAAATGCTTTGAGAAACAGCATTTAAAGTCTGTTTAAAGAAAATTTGATCCACTGTTTTTTGGGTAAAAAAATGTAGTAATTAAGGGATTAATCAAAAACCTCCTAGTGATAAAAGGGGGAGAGTTTTAAAAAAAATATTTCAATTCAAAAACAAATCAAGAGTAATTATTCTTATTTGATTTAATGTGTTCAACAATTTTTTAATTTAGTTTTTCTCTATCTTGTAACCCTTTCCCAGATAAAAAAAGCTTTAAACAGAAACCTTTTCCGCTAGAAGGCACTACGAACAGGCTCTTTGTGTAAAAACCCACTGTACTCTTACTGACTTTAGTTCAAACATAAAACTGTGTCAGCATTCTAAACCATTGTCGAGAGGAAATTTTTTAAAAAAAGTTCATTTTACACTACCCATTATTACCTAGCCAACTGACTGTTTATAATGCAAAAGTGGTTAAAAACCATAAAAAAACATTCTTCGGTTTTGCCCTAAAGTATGATCCGAAAAATTTTGCATAAACAAAACTGTAAAAGTGATTTTTAAAAAAACTAATGATTTATGTTAGTTTAACCCTCGGGGAATACAGAATAAAAAAACCTCCCCCTGACTATGAGATTCCAGAAATCCCCATGTTTTTTTTAAAAAATTAAAAAAAATTTGATTTTACTAAATTTTAAATTTAAGAACGAGGAGAATTTATAATCATGCAAAAAAGAAATATAATTAAAAAAATTTTTAGAAAAAAATTTTAAATTTTTAAATCCATAGGCAAAAACAAGTTCAGTGCTTCAGCAATTTGTTTAACCTCAGAGGGTTAATGCCTTTTTTTTTTGGAGTGTCCACAATTTAAAAAAGCATAAGAAAACCAAAATGAAGAGCACTCTAAAAAAGGGATGTCATTCCGTGGCATGTTCTTGCAATTTTACTATATTCCCCAAATTTAAAAAAATTATAAAATTTTTGTTTGGTTTGCACGAGCCTCTGGTGTTTTTGGCTCAGATCCAAAAAGTAAAACTGCTACAAAAGTTCTTCGTATTTGACGAGTTTGATATGTTTGCTCAATCAAGAAATACATCCTTTGCTTCAAAAAAAACCAGGTAAATAGCTATAATAGGTAAATAACTATTTAGTTAATCGGGCAGCCAATTTTAAAAAATTGAACTTGTGGGTCGTAAGGGGGTTTTATTTTTAAAGATAGTATTTTGACTTTGTTTTCGACACAATTATATGATTAACAAAAAAAAAATTGAAATTTACTATCTTATTTTATTAAAAAAAAAATGCTTATTTCTTTAATTAAAATGTAGCTAAAAAAATAAAAAAAACCCCTTTTTTTTTAAACCAAAGGGCCCAAATTTATGTGTTGTTATAAGTTTTAATCGGGAAAATTGCAAGAAAGCTTTTATTTTTTTTAAATTTTGCCCCCTTACTTACGTTTTGAAAAATTAAAAATTTTTTTCTTTGCTTTTCAAATGTTTATTTTTTTTTTGGGCTTTTTTCTTTAGAGGTAGCAGTTATGAAGCCAATAAAATTTGATCAAATTGAAGGGGGGACTAGCATCTTTTACTTCAAAAAAAGGGAAAAAACCCATGGAAACCTTTTTGGTACTACTTATAAACAAAAAAAAAATTTTTTCAATTTTTTCCAAGTTTACCCTCAACCCACTAGAAAAAAATCTGGAAAAGGTTTTTTTAACCGAGTTAAATCTGTTGACTTGTTGGGGTTTAATTTTCCGTCGAAACTAGACCCAATATTTGGAAGGTCTGATTTTAAAGTAATTTTTCTTTTTTTTACTAGAAAAATTGGGAATTTTTTATTTTTATTTATATGTAGGATTTTTTAAAATTTTTTGGATTGTTTTTTTTTTTTTGAAAGGGGTTTTATTAATTAAAAAATGTTTTGTTATATGAAAAACCCCTTTTTGATTTATCCCCCTTATACTTTTTTAAATTCTAGGAGGGGTGATGAAAAATTCATCTGATGAAAAACAGTAAGTAAAACCCTTGCATGTTTTTTTTTGGATATCTCTCGTTTTTTTAAAGGGAAAAAATTTTGTTTATCATTAAAAACAAATTTAAAACTTTATTTATATTATTTATTAGTTTAAATTTTTAGGTTTTTCCAAAATTTTTCTGAAGAAAGCCCTTTAAAATAGCTCTTTGTAACATGAATCAAAAAATACCAAAATAGGGTCTGTAAACAAAATTTTTTTTTTTTGTGGGGTTTTTTGCCGCAATCAATTTAAGGGGAAAATTTAAAAGAGCATTTTTTTTTAAATTTCATCAATCTTCTAATACATTTCATTTTTCTTTTGGGGGTAAGGGAGCAAAAAGGCAGAAATTTCTGCCGCCATGACAGGGCTCTCAAAAATTCCCACATCTATTTCCCCCAACCCCAAAGCAAGGGAACAGGCGGCAAATGGACAAAGATACGGAGATAGTGCTTTTTTTGGCATTAAAAAAAACTTAGGGAGAAACCCCCCAAGTCACACAAAACAGGATTCCCCCTTTTTTCCTAGAATAAGGAAGTCTTTTAAAATGCCCCAAAATTAAAGAATTTTAAAACTGATTTTTGTTTAGGGTCTCTTTATTCGGATGCTGGGTTTCCCAAAATTTCCCACGATGATTTAAAACAAGACTTTTTTTTAAGGGCCCTTTGTATAGTAAAGATCTCTCCCCCAATTTTCCAATGGGAAAAATTTTTTGACCATTTTTTTCAAATAAAGTATACACCAGATATTTTACCCAAAAATTTAAAAAAATAAATTTAAATTTTCCCATTAAAATAATTAATAAGTATATTTTTAAAAAAGATTTTAAATTTAGTTATAATTAAAACAAATTTTGGGTTTAGATTTTTTACATGCGGGTTGTGTTTGCCCATCTTTTAGTTTGTGAAAAACTAAAAATTATTTTTTAAAATTATAAAAATTTAAATACTTTAAAATTATCTTATTAATTTTTTTAAACCCCCAAAATTTAATTTCTGTATTTTTTGGTAATTTTTCATGATTATTATCGCATATTTTTTAATTTAAAAATCATGGTAAAAATTTTTCCTCTTTTTTAATTGTATGAGACCCTGTTACAGACCCTTAAAACATAAAGCAAAATACTTTCAACAAAATTTGTGAACAGTGTTTTTTCTCCAAAACCAAAAATGTTTAAAAGTTTTTAATCCCATTGTCCAAAACGTTTTTTTAAAATATGTTTAAAACTGTTTTTTTAATCCATTGTTATCTTTTAGTTTTAAAAAATTCATTAAGTTTTAAGCCGTCTCCCAAAAAAAAAATAGGGGAATAAATTGTTTTTTTGAAATAGGGAGTTTTTTTATGTGAATTAATTTTGACATTCATTTAAAAATGTATAACAATTTTCCCAAATTTTCCCGGAAAGTGGGGGAAAAAATAAAAATGTAATAGAGTTTCTAAAAATTTTTTGTAACAGCACTGTTTTATATATCCAATGCTTTAAATATAAAATTTTATATCACCTCAAATGTGTGTATTTTTTGGTTTGTTATATTACATGATGTTTTAATTTTTTTTTTTCTATGGTTGTATAAAAGAAAATGCAAGTAGAAAAATAGGTGTCCCAATTTAAAAAAAAAAGTTTTATTTCTCAGTTTTTAAATATGAAAATAAATATAAAATCTCATTTTTAAATAAAATTTAAATTTTTTAAAAATATTTCTGTCGAATTTTTTAAAAAAAAAAAAATTTAAAATTGAATCCCTTTCTTCTCATATTGCCAAGGGGAAAAAAAAACAAAACCTTACATCTGTCCCATAAAATATACAATTTTTTTTAATTTGGGGTTTTAAGTTTCCCGTTTTTAAAAAAACATGTAGTATTTTATCTTATTTTTATATCACTTGATTTTAAACAATCTGAATTGATTAGTTGGTCATCATAAGTTATTTTTAGATGGTAGATTTAGAAAATTCATTTTGATCACATGGGGTTTATTAAAAAATCTTTTTTGTAGATGGATACCGAAATTTTTTTCTTCTCCAAGCCACCTTCCCTTGGTCATTAAAATTAAAATAAGCTATGTAAATTGTTAATGAAACTTTTTTAAAAAACATAGTAATTTTAGGGTTTTTTTTTTTTTATTTCCCATCGGCACAAGATTCATTATCTTTTTAAATATATTCAATCTTCAAAAAAATTCCCAAATTTTCGATATTTTTTTTAAAAAATTTTGTTTGAACGCTATTGCTGGGATTTTTATTTTTCCCCATCTTTTTCTTTTTTAAAGTAAGTGGTATACTTTCTGCGTGGACTACAGATTTGGGACTATTATTATGCATTCCGATATTTATGTCCCAAGCTACTTAAAACGGGAAAATTTTTTAGAAAATTAATTTTTTCAGGTCTTTTAAATTTTTTTTAAAAAAAGGCTATTTTTTTTTTAAATGTTTTTAATGGGCCCAAACTATATTTTAACAAAAACTTTTTTTAAAAATTTAAATAAAATATTTTTTTTTACTTGCTTAAAAACCCAACTCAGAGTTTATTATAAAATTAGGTTTTATTTTAAAGCATTTGGTTAAAAGTGGTACCCTAAAATATTTCCCTTTATATCTAACTCTTTAAAAATAGTATATTCTTTATTTAAAAAACTGCATTAGGGATTATTTTGGGGGAAATTTTTTTCCAACTTGCATTGAATAACCTCAAAAATTTTAAAATATTGTTAAATTTTTTTAAAAAGTTTGATAATTTTGGGTTAGGGTATAAAAGGGGTATGAATGCAAAAAAAGACGGCGGGGGACTTTTGATTTTTTTTCGTTTTTTTTTTGTTTTTCCCTACATAAAAATTTTTTTTTTTTTTTTTTTTTCCCAAACATGAAATGTTATTTAGCAACAAGTGTGAAAGGAAACCCATTTTTTAAAAACTAGTGGATTTTATTTCCCGAGCGAGTGAAAAATGACACGTGTTTTAAAAAGGTTTTTCTTTTTTAAAACGGGTTTTTTACACTTTTTTTTATAATTTTTGAAAAAAATCAAATCTAATTTTGGGTTAAAAAAAATCCTGTGCTAATATTTTTTTCGTAAAGGGAAAATCGGCATCGATAAATCTTGGAACTACACAAGGCAAACTTTAATTTTTTTTGGTTTTAAAATCAAACTTTTTAAAATGGATGGGGTACTGATTCAAAAAAAAAAAAAATAATAAAATTTTATGCGCATAATTTTATAAAAAAAGCAGATCAATAAATTTCCGGATTTTTTTGGGAAAATTTGGAAAAAGAAAAATTTTTCTTGAAATGTAGGGGATCTTATGAAAAGGGTGAAAAAAAGTACCTTTTTTTTTACTGCTTTTGGGTGAAAAAAAGTAAAATTTTTTTTCACTGTTTCTAAAAAGTACAACTTTTTTGCACGCCCTCTGATATTTAAAAAATTTTTAGTGTAAAAATCGGATTTTTTTCACGCAAATTTTAAAAAAAAAAATATTTTATAAATTGGTTTTTTAAAAAGCACATCTAATGCATTTCGTGACATTTTTAAATTGGGTTTAATTTTACGATTTGTTTTACGTTGCAAATTTTATTTTCTTAAATTTTTTGCCAAATTTTTTTTTTTATTTTCTATTTTTATTGGGTTTTATTCTTGTTGCTTAGTTTTACTAGAGTAATTATATTTTTTTTTCATGCTAGTTTTGTATGTAAATTAAAAACAGTTTAACTTTTTCTGTTGCTTTACTTTTCAGACGGGCTTGTATTTTTAAAGGGGTATTTTGATTGGTGCATTTACATGTTTCCTAAAATTTTTTATTTTACACCTTAAAGTAAAAAATTTGTGTTTTGATTCCATGATTATAATTTTGGGCTTGTGGGAGTTTAGTGGGTTTTTGTTTTCATATAAAAAAAAAACCGTCAAATTTTAGGGTAATTTCCCTGTTGCGTTTTTAAAAATTTTAAAAACCCCTGATGTAAAATTTTTTTTTTAAAAGAGTTTTTTACTAGCATTATTTTTACTATGGAAAATATAATTTTTTCCCCTTTTACTATAAAAATTTTAGTTATGCATAAATGGGAGCATTTTTTGATTTCTAAAAAAAATATATGTATGCCCGGATGGCAACAGGTTCAGTAGATCTGATCTGTTGGCACAAGCTAGTAGGGGTCAGGGTACAAAGGGTTTTAGTAAACCCCTATGTATCTTATGCAATAAAAAAAATTTCCCCATCCAACATAATAACTTTAACCCCCCTCATATCTTGGTATGGGTTTTTTTTAATCAGAATTTTTTGATTTTTTTTAAAAAAAAAAAAAATTTTTAAAAAAAATTTTTTTGGGGAAAAAACCCTTTTTTTGTTTTTAATTTTAAAATTTTTTAAATTAAAAAAAAAAATTTTTAGGAAATTTTTTAAAAAATTTTTTTTAAAAATTTTTTTTTGGTTTTTTGGGGTTTTCCCCCAAATTTTTTTTAATTTTTAAAAAAATTTTAAAAAAAAATTTTTAAAAGGAAATGGAAAAAAGGAAAAAAAAAAAATTAAACAAAAATTAATTTTTAAAAAAAATTTAAAAAATTTTTTTTTTTTTATTTAAAAAAAATTTTAAAAAAAATTTTTCCCCCAAAAAAAATTTTTTTTTTTTAAATTTTTTTTAAAAAAATTTTTTTTTTTTTAAAAAAAAAAAAAAAAATTTTTTTTTTAAAAAAAAAGTTTTTTAAAAATTTTGGGGGGGGGGGAAAAAGGGGCCCCCTTAAAAAAAATTTTTTTTTTTTTTTTGGGGGGAAAAAAAAAAATTTAAAATTTTTTTTTTAACCCCAAAAAAAAAATTTTTTTTTTTTTTTTTAAAAAAGGGGGAAAAAAAAAATTTTTTTAAAAAAATTAAAAAAAAAATTTTAAAAAAAAAATTTTTTTCCCTAAAAAAATTTTTTTAAAAAAATTTTTTTTTTTTAAAACTTTTAAAAAAATTTTTTAAAAAAAAAATTTTTAAAAATTTTTAAAAAAAAACCCCAAAAATTTCCAAAAATTTTTAAAAATTTTTTAAAAAGGGGAAAAAACCAAATTTTATTAAAAAAAATTTTTTTTAAAAATTTTTAAAAAAAAAAATTTCCCAAAAAAAAACCCAAAAAAAAAGGGTTTTTCCCCTTTTTTTTTTGGGGGCCCCCCTTTTTTTTTTTTTTTGGGGGGAAAAAAGGGGGGTTTTTTAAAACCCTTTTAAAAGGCCCCCCAAAAAAAAAAAAAAAAGGGGGAAAAAAAAAAAAAATTTTTCCAAAATTTAAATTTTTTAAAAAAATTTTTTTTTTTTAAAAAAACCCCCCCCTTTTAAAGGGGTTTTTTTTAAAATTTTTTTAAAAAAAAATTTTTTTTAAAAAAAAAATTTTTTGGGGAAAAAAAAAAATTTTAAAAAAAATTTTTTAAATTTTTTTTTTTTTTCCCTTTTTAAAAAGAAAAAAATTTTTTTAAATTTTTTAAAAAAAAATTTTTTTTTTTCCCCCCCCCAAATTTTTTTTTTTAAAAATTTTTGGGGTTTTTTTTTTTAAAAGGTTTTAACAAAAAACTAAAAAACTTTTTAAAAAAAAATTTTTAAAAATTTTAAAAAAAAAATTAAATTTTAAAAAAAGGGCCTTTTTGGGGGGCCCCAAAACCTTTTTTTTTTTTCCCCCAAAAAAAAAAACCCCCCCCAAATTTTTTTGTTTTAAATTTCGGTTTTAAAAATTTTTTTGGGGGGAAAAAAAAACCAAAAAAACCCAAAAAATTTTTTTTAAAAAAAATTTTTTAAAAAAAAAAAAGGAAAAAAAAAATTTGGGGGAAAAGGGGGGCCAAATTTTTTTTTAAAAAAACCCCTTGGGTTTAAAAAGGGGGGGAAAATTTTTTTTTAAAAAATTTTTTTTTTTTTTTTTTTGGTTTTTAAAAAAAAATTTTTTTTTGGGGGGGAAATTCCAATTTTAATTTTTTTGGGGAATTTTTTTTAAATTTTAAAATTCTTTTTTAAAAAATTTTTTTTTTTAATTTTTAAAAAAATTTTTTTTTAATTTTGAAAAAAAAGGGTTTTTTTTAAAAACCCCCAAATTTTTTTTTTAATTTTTTTTTCCCAAATTTTTTTTTTTTTTTTTTTTTTAAAAAAAAATCCCCTTTTTTTTAAAATTTTCCAAAAAAATTTTTTTTTAAAAAAATTAAAAAATTTTAAACCCTTTTTCCCTTTTTTAAAAAAAAAAAAAAAAAAAAATTAAAAAAAAAAATTTTTTTTTTAAAAAAAATTTTAAAAGGGGGGAAAAAAACCAAAAACCCCCCTTTTTTTTAAAAAAAAAAAATTAAAAAAAAAAAAAATAAAAAAAAAATTTTTGAAATTTTTAAAAAAAAACCCCCGGAAAAATTTTTTTTTTTAAAAAAAATTTTTTTTTAAATTTTTTAAAAAAAAAAAAATTTTTTATTTTTTCCCAAAAAAAATTTTTTTTTGGGGGGAAAAAAAAATTTTTTTTTTTAAAAAAGGAAAAATTAAACCCTTTTTTCCCCAAAAAAAAAAAAAAATTTTTTTTTTAAAAAAAAAGGAAAAAAAAAAAAAAATTTTTAAAAAAATTAAAAAGGGTTTTTTTGGGAAAAAAAAATTTTTTTTTTTAAAAAAATTTTTTAAAAATTTTTTTTTTTTAAACCTTTTTTTTAAAAATTTTTTTAAAAAACCGGAAAACCCTTTTTTTTAAAAAAAAAAAAAGCCAAAACCCAAAATTTAAAAAATTTTTTTTTTTTTTTTTCCTTTTTTTGGAAAAAAATTTTTTTAATTTTTTTTCTTTTAAAAAAATTTTTTTTTTGGAAATTTTAAAAAATTTTTTTTTTTTTTTAAAAAAAAAAAAAAAAGTTTTTTTTTTTAAAAAAAAGAAACCTTTTTTAAAAAAAAAAAGGGGTTTTTTTTTTTTTAGGGGGAAAAAAGGTTTAATTTTTTTTTAAAATTTCCCAAATTTAAAAAAAAAAAATTTTTTTTAAAAAAAAAATTTAAATTTCAGAATTTAAATTTTTTTTTTTTTTTTCTTAAAAATTTTTTAAATTTTTTTTTTTTAAAAAAAAATTTTTTTTTTAAAAAGAAATTCCCAAAATTTGGGGGGGTTTTTTTTCCCCAAAAACCCCCCCCTTTTTTTTCCCCCCAAAAAAATTTTTTTGGGGGGAAAAAAATTTTTTTTTTTAAAAAAAAAAAAAAAATTTTTTTCCCCCCAAAAAAAAAAAAAAAAAAAAAAAACAAAGGGGAAAAAAAAAATTTTTTTTTTTTTTGGAAAAATTTTTTTTAAAAAAAAAGGGTTTTGGGCCCGGGGCCCTTTTTTAAAAAAAGGGGGAAAAAAGGGTTTGGGAATTTTTTTGGGGGAAAAAAAAAAAAAAATTTTTTTTCAAAAAAAAACTTAAAAAAAAAAAATTTAAAAAATTTTTTTTTAGTAAAAAGGGGGCCAAAAAAAAAAAGGGAAAAAAAGGAAAAAAATTTTAACCAAAAAATTAACCTTTTAAAAAAAAAAAATTAAAAAAATTTGGGAAATTTTTTCCCAAAAAAAGGGGGCCGGGGAAAAAAAAACCTTTTTTTTTAACCCTTTTTAAAAAAAAAAAAAAAAATTTTTTCCTTTTTAAAAAAAAAAAAAAAGGGTTTTTTTTTTTTTTTTTGGGGTTTTCCCAAAAAAGGGAAAAAAGGGTTTTGGGTTTTTTTAAAAAAATTTTTTTTTAAAAAAAAAAAGGGGGAAAAAATTTTTTTTAAAAAAAAATTTTTTTTTAAAAATTTTTTAAAAAGGTTTGGGAAAATTTTTAAAAAAAAAATTTAAAAAAAAAGGGGGGGGGTGGGGGAAAAAAAAATTTTTAAAAAAAAAAAAGGGGGAAAAATTTTTTTTTTTTTAAATTTTTTAAAAAAAATTTTAAAAAAATTTTTAAAAAATTT
Organism: Oedothorax gibbosus; assembly: GCA_019343175.1. Classification (NCBI taxonomy): domain Eukaryota; kingdom Metazoa; phylum Arthropoda; class Arachnida; order Araneae; family Linyphiidae; genus Oedothorax; species Oedothorax gibbosus. The sequence continues at coordinate 10,823 of JAFNEN010006618.1, forward strand.
TTTTAAAAAAAAATTTTTTTAAAAAAAATTTTTTTTTGGTTTTTTAAAAAAAAATTTTCTTTTTTAAAAAAGGGGGGAAAAAAAGGTTTTTTTTTTGTTTTTTTTTTTTTTTTTAAAACCCCGGGGGAAATTTTTAATTTTTTTTTAAAAAGGGGTTTTTAAAATTTTTTTTTTTAAAAATTTTTTTTTGGGAAAAAAGGTTTTAAGGGGGAAACCCTTTTTTAAAAACCCCGGGGGAAAAAAAAATTTTTTTTTTAAAAATTTTTTTTTTTCCCCAAAAAAACCCTTTTTTTTCCCCTTTTTTTTTTCCCCCCCCCCTTTTTTTTTTTTTTTTTTTTAAAAAAAAAAAATTTTTCCCCTTTTTTTTTTAAAAAAAAAAAATAACCCCAAAAAAAAAAAAAAAAAAAATTGGGAAAAAAATTCCCTTTCCTTTTTTTAAAAAGGGGGAAAAAAAAAAATTTTAAAAAACCCGGGAAAGGGGGAAAACCCCCAAAAAAAACCCAAGGGGGTTTTTTTCCCCAAAAACCCCCAAAAAAAAACCCAAAGGGGAAAAATTTTTTTAAAAAAAAAGGGGGGGGTTTTTTTCCCAAAAAAGGGAAAAAAAATTTTTTAAAAAAAGAAAATTTTTTTAAAAAAAAAACCTTTGTTTTTTTTTTTTTAAAAAAAGGTTTTTTTTTTTTTAATTTTTAAAATTTTAAAAATTTTTTTTTTTTTTTCCTTTTTTGGGTTTGGGGTTTTTTTTTTGGGAAAATTTTTTAAATTTTTTTTTTTTTTTTTTGGTTTTTAAAAAGGGCCCCCCCCCCCCAAAATTTTTTTTCAAAACCCCCAAAAAAAAAAAAAATTTTTTTTCCCCCAAAAAAACAAAAAAAAAAAAAAAAAATTTTTTTAAAAAAAAAAGGGGTTTTTTTTTTAAAATTTTTAAAAACCCCTTTTTTTAAAGGGGGGAAAAAAAAAAAAAAAAAAGGGTTTAAATAAAGGGGGAAAAAAAAAAAAAATTTTTAAAGGAAAAATTTTTTTTTAAAAAAAATTTTTTAATTTTTTTTTAAAAATTTTTTATTTATTTAAAAATTTTTTAAAATTTTTTTTTTTTAAAAAAATTTTTTAAATTTTTAAAAAATTTAAAAAAAAAAAAAAAATTTTTAAAAAAAAAAACCCCCCCCCCTTTTTAAAAAAAATTTTCCCCCGGGTTTTTAAAATTTTTTAAAAAATTTTATTAAAATTTTTTTTCCAAAACCGGGGTTTTTTTTAAAAAAAAAAAAATTTTTTTTTAAAAGGAAACCCAAAGGGTTTTTAAAAAATAAAAAAAAATTTAAAAACCCCTTTTTTTAAAAACCCCAAAAAAAAACCCTTTTTCCCCCCCAAAAAAAAAAAAAAATTTTTTTTTTTTGGCCCCTTTTTTCCCCCCCTTTTAAAAAAAAAGGGGAAAACCCCCTTTTTTTTTTTTTTTTTTAAAAAAAATTTTCCCAATTTAAAAAGGGGGGGGGGGAAAGGGGGCCCTTTTTAAAAAAATTTTTTTTTTTTAAAAACCCCCCAAAAAACCCTTTTTTTTTTTTTTTTTTTTAAAAAAACGGGTTTGGGGGGTTTTTTTTTTTGGGGGCCCCGGGGGGGTTTTGGGGTTTTAAAAAAATTTTAAAATTAAAGGGTTGGGAAAATTTTTAAACCCTTTGGGGGGTTTTTT
>JAFNEN010006620.1:0-28066 GCA_019343175.1 Oedothorax gibbosus
TTTTTCTGGGTTTTCTTTTGGACGGAACTCCCCTTTGGAAAAAGGGTTTTCAAACCCAAAAAACAAGGAAATTTTTTTTTATCCCCCCAAAAAAAAACCACGCCAATGGCTTGGAAAAAAAATTTCCCAAAAAAATTTCCCGCTTTGGGTTTTTTTTAGATTTAATTTTTTTAGAAAAAAAGGGTGCCTTTTTAACTTTTGGGGCCCAAAACAAACTGGGGGGGTTTTTTGGGTTTTTGCCCCCGAACCCCCCTTTTTGGAAAAAAAGGGGTTTTTTTTTTTTTTTTTTCCCCGGGCCCCCGGGGAGGGGAAAAAAGGGAAAAATTTTGGGTTTATGGGGCCCCACAAAAAAGGGAAAGGGTTTAACATCCCATTTAAAATGGTAGAAAAAAAAAAAAGGAAAAACCCCCCCTTTTCCCAAAAACCCCCCTTTTTTTTTCATCCCGCATCCCCGGGGGAAATTGGGAAAAAAAAACCCAAGGGGAATTTTCCCCCCCGGGCTTAAAGGAAAAAAATTTATTTTTCCCCCCTTTATTAAAAAAAAAAGGAAAAATCAGGGAAAAGTACCCCAAAACTTTGGAAACAGATTAAAAAGGTTTTTTTTTGAAAGTCAGAAAACAAAAAACGTTTAAACCCTGTTTTCCCTTTTTTTCCCCTGAGGTTTTTTTTTTTTTTCCCCCTTGATTAGCCTTTTTGGAAAAAAAAAACACTAAAAGGGTTTAAAAAATTTTAAAAGGGGGTTTTTGGGTAAACCCTTTGGAAAAAACCCAACCCTTTTTTTTTTGGGGGCCCCCTTTTTTTTAGAAAAAAAAAAATTTTTTTTCCCTTGGGGGAAAAAACAAAGCTTTTCCTTTCCCGGTTCCCCCCCCCCCCCAAATGCGCTGGGAAAAGAAAAAGGGGGGAAAAAAAATTTTGGGAAAGGAAACCCCATTAAAAGGTTTTTTTTTTGGAAAATAAATGGGGAAAATTTTTTTAATTTTTTTTTAAATTTGGGGGAAGGTAAACCCTTTTAAAAACAGTTAAAAAATTTTAAATTTTAAGATAAGTTTTTTTAAACTCCCTTTTTTTCATTCCCCAAAATTTAAAAAAAGGTTTTTAAAATAATAAAACCTTTTTTTTTTTTTAAAAAGAAAAAACCCTTTCCCTTTTTTGGCCCCCAAGAAAAAGAGGCGCCGTTTTTTTTTTAAAAAAACCCCCTTTTTTTTTTTAACCAGGTTTTTGGTTTTTTGGGGGCCCTGGGTTTTTTTTTCATAAATTTTTGGGTTTTTTTTTTTCCTTTTTTAACTGCTTTTTTTTTGATTTTTTCCTTTTTCCCTTTAAAAATTTAAAAAAACCTTTAAAAAATATTTGGGGAAAATAATAAAAGGGGGAAAAAATTTTTTTTTTTGGGTTTTTGGTTTTTTTTTTTTTTTTTTTTGAAACGTTTTTTTTTCCCGGAAAAAAAAAAAATTTTTCTTGGCCCCCCAAATTTAGGTTTTTTTGGTTTTTTTTTTACCTAAGGGGATTTTATGGTAAAAAAAGTGATTCCGGCCCCTTTTGGCCCTCCCCACCCCCCCGGGCCCGGAAATATTTTTTTTAAAAGTTTTTGGGAAAACCCCCTAGGTTTTTTTTTTAAGGGGGTTAAAAAAGGGTTTGACCCCCCAAAGGGGGGGTTTTTTTTTGAAAAAAATTCCCCCCCCCCCAAAAAAAACCCGGGAATTTTAAAAAAGATTTTTCCCCTTTTTTTTTATCATCAAAAAAAGGTTTTTTTCCTTTGCAAAGGGGGATTTCCCCTTTTCCCTTTTTGGGCCCCATTTTTTTTTTTTGAGGTTTTTTTTTTGGGAAAAAAACTTTGTTTTTTTCCCCCAAGGGGGTTTTTTTTTTCATTAAACCCTCCCCCCCTATTTAATTTTTTTTTTTGGGGGGGAAAAGGTTTAAACCAAAAGGGAAAACCCCCGGAATTGCAAAGGGGTAAAAAAATTTTTTTCAGTTTTTTTTGGGCCCTTTTCCCAAATTTTCCAAAAAAAAGGGTTTTTTTTTTTTTTTAAATTTGGGCGATTTTTTTTAATTTTATTTGGGAAAAAGGGGGGCCCTGGGTTTTTTCCCCCGGCCCCCAATTTTTTAGGGGGGGCCCCTTTTTTGGGGGTTTTTTTTTTAAATTCCCCGGGATTGGGAAAATTTTCAAAAAAAAAAAAAATTTTTTTTTAAAAAAAAAAACCGAATTGGGGGGAAAATAAATTTTTCCCTTTTTAAAAAGATTTCCCTAAAGGCCCCAAAAAAATTTTTTGGTTGGGGGGTTTTAAAAACCCCGCTAACGCCTTTTTCCTTTTTTTGGGTTAAAAAAAATTTTTAATTTTTTTTGAAACGAATATGGGGGGCAAATTCCCAAATTTGGCCCAAAGAAAAAAAAAACCTAAAAAAAGCCCCCAAAAAGAGATTTGTTTTTTCCTTTTTTAAAAATTTTTTGAGGTTTTCCCCTCTTTGGGGCCCCCCCCCGGGGGGGAAAAAAAAGGGGTGGGGGCCCTTTTAATCCCCAATTTTTAAAAAAAAAGGGTGGGCCCCTTTTTTTTTTTGGAAAATAGCCCTTTTAAAAATTGGGAAAACCCCGAATTTGGGGAAAAAATTTTTTTTCAATTGGGAAAAACCTTTTTCCCCCCCTAATTTTCAAAAATTTTCCCCTTTTTTGGGGTGAAAACGTTGGGGAAAATTTTAAAAGGGAAAACCCGGTTTTTTTTTTTTTTTTTTTTCCCAACCCCCTAGTTCCCCCATTTTTTAAAATCCCCTGAAAGGAAATTTTTTTTTCCCCAATTTTTTTTGGAAAAAATTAAACCCCCACCAGCCCAAAAAAAAATTTGGGGTTCCCCCTTTTTTTTTTGAATTGGGTTTTTTTTTCCCCCCGGGAAAAAAATTTTCCCCCCGATGTTCCCCCCCTTTTTTTTTTCATCCCCCCCCTTTTTGGAAAGGGAAAAAAGTTGGGGGGTTTTTTAATGAAACCCAAAAAAAATTTTTTAACCCCCAAAGGGAATTCAACCCCCCCATTTTGGAAAAATTAAAATTTTTTTTTAAAATTTTTTTTTAATTTTTGGGGGAGATTTTTTAAAGGTTTTCCCAAAATTTTTTTTTTTTTTTATGCAGCCCTTCCCTTTTTTTTTGGGTTGATAAAAATGCCCCCCCCTTTTTAAAAAGGGTTTTTTGAGGGAAAATTGGGCCCGTAGGGTTTTTCCCTGCCCCTTTTTTTTAAATTTTTTTTATTATTGGGGAAAAAGGAAACCCGGTTGGGGGTGGGGTTTCCCCCCCAATTTCGGGGTTTTTGGCCCGAAAAAAATTTTTAAACCCCCCCCCATTTTTAAAAAAGTTTTTTCCCCCCCCAACCCTCTTTTTTAAATCCCCAATTGGGGTTTTTCCAACCCCCCTTTTAAAATTCCCCCCTTTTTTTCATTTTTGTGGTGCTTGGGAAAAGTTTTCCCCAACCTTTTTCCTTTTTTCCCCGGGGGTTAAAAAGCCCCTTTCCCTTTTGAAAAAGGTGGGTTCCCCCCCTTTTTGGGTTTTTTTTTAAACCCTTAAAAAAGGAAAATATGGGGGGCCCTTTGGGGAAAAAAAAAAAGTTTTTGGGGAGTAAATTTTTTTTTTTTCCCAAAAATCCTCCTTTTTTTTCCCGGGGGAGCCCTTTTTCAAAAAATTTTAACCTTTAACCCTTTTTTTTTGTTTACTAATTAATTGGGCCTTTTTTTTTTTGAAAAAGTTTTAATTTTTTTCCCCTATCCCCTGAACCCCAAGGGGGTTTTTTTTTTCCCTGGTAAAAACCCAATTCCCACTCCTTTTTTAAAAATGCCCCAAGGGGGAACCCAATTTGGGGAAAAATTTTTTTTAATTTTAACGCCTTTTTTCCTATAGTTTTTTTTGTTTTTTTTTTTTTTTTTTTTCCAGGAAAGAAAAAACTAAAATTTTTTTTTTTTTTGGGGGGGGGAAAAAAAATTTTAAAAGGGGGTTTTGGGGGGGGGAAAAAATGGGAAAATCAACAAGAAAAAGCCTTTCCCCCTTTTGGGGGCCCTTTTTTTTGCCCTTTTGGAAAAAAAAACCCCTCAAATGGCCCCCTTCCCGAGATTTTTTTTTCCCCCGCAAAAAAGGAAAAAAACTTTTTTTTTAAACAGAAAAATTTTTTGCCCCCTATGGCCAAAAATGGGAATTTTTTTTTTTATTCTTTAAAGGGAAATTTTTGGAAAGGGGGTAGATTTTTTTTTCAAAAACCCAAAAAAAATTTTTTTTTTTTTAAAAAAAAGCTAATTTTTTAAAAACGGCCCCCAAACCCCCCCAAACCCCCTTTTTGGGTTTTTGTTGGGGGGCCAAAAAAATTTTTTTTTTTGTGCTAATTGGGAAAAACCCCCAAATTTTATGTTAATTTTAATTTTTTTTTTTTTTTTAATTTTTGTACGGAAAAAAAAAAAAGGGAAAATTTTTAATACCCAAAATTTAAAAAAAAAAGTTTTTTTGGGGGGGTTTTTTCCCCGGGAAAACTTTAAACCCCCCTTTCCCCCCGTAAAAATTTCCCCCCGGAAATTTAATTTTTGGGAAAAAAAACCAATTTTGGTGGGAAAAAAAATTTTTTTTAAATTTCCTTTTCCCCCTTTTCAAAAACCCCCCCCCCCCAAAGAAAAAAATTTTTTTTTTAGGTGGGCCCAATTTTTTTTTTTCCCCCCCGAAAAACCAAAGGTTTTTTTCCCTTTTTTTCAACCCTAAACCCGTAAAAACCCCAAAAATAAAAAAGAAAAAATCCATAAAAACCAAAGGGGTCCGGCCCTTTTAATTTTTTTTTCGAAAAACCCAAAAACCCTTTTTTTTTTTCTTTCCGATTATTTAAAATATTTCCGTTTGGTTAAAAAAAAATGAAGAAAAAGGGGGGAAAAAATTTCATCCCCGAGTGGAATTTTTTAAAACCCCCCCCCTACCCTACCCCACCCGGGGTTTAAAAAAGACCAAACCCCCTTTTTAAGGGGAAATTTTTTTTTTTTTCAAAATAAAAAAAATCCCAAAATTCCCCCATTTCCTTTTTTTTTTCCCAAGCCCAAAACCCCATTTTCCCCCCCAAAAAAAAAGGTTGGGGAAAAAAATTTTTTTTTTAAACGCATGCAAAAAAGGGCTTTTGGTCCCCCCTTTCCCCAAACCTTTTTTCAAATTTTTTTTTTTTTTTTAAAAAGAGCTAAAAAAAGGTTGGGGGGGTTTGCCCCATAACCGCCCCCCCGTTTTTTTATCCCAAAAATTTGGGAAAAATTGCTACGGGCCCCTTTTCCTTTCCCCCCCGAGGGGGTGGGGGGAAAATTTGGTGGGAAAGATATTTTTACCGCAAAAAATTAAAACTTTTCCCCTTTTATTCCCTTTTTTAAAAAACAAAAAAAAAGGAAAAAAAGGTTTAAAAGGAAAAATTTTTAAAGTTTTTTCCCTCCCGGGTTTTTTTTTTTTTAAAAAAACTTCCCCCAAACAAAACCCAAAGGGAGCTTTTTAGGGGGAAGGGAAAAGATTTTTAAAAGGGGCCAAAAACCCAAAAAAAAAAGCAAGCGGGGGGTCCCCCCCCCTTTTTAAAAACCCCACTTTTTATTGGGCCCAAAAACAAGGGAGCCTTTTAAAAGGGTTTTTTTTTAAAACGCTTTTGTTTTTTGTTTTTTTTTTTGGGTTAAAAGAAAAACCCGGAAGGGGTTTCCCCCCTTTTCACAACCCCAAAAAATGGGGTTGCCCCCCTCACTAAATTTTTAAAAAAAAACCCCCTTTTTGCCCTTTTCCCCCAAGCTTTTTTTTTTCCCAAAGCAAATTTTTATTTTAAGCGTTTTTTTTTCCACCCCCAAAAGAGAATTTAAAAAAATTTCCCCCCCGGGGGTTTTTTTTTGGCCCAAAAAAATTTTAGAAAAAACGGGCCAAACATCCCTTTCGTTTTTTTAAAAATTGAATGGGAAATTTGGGAGTTTAAAATAGATCTTAAATAAAAAAAAACCCCGCCAAAAACTTTGGGTTTTTTCAGGGGAAAAAGGCCCCCTAAAAATGGGGGATTTTTTTTTATTTAAAATTTTTTCCCCCCCCTGAAACAAGCCGAAAACAAAAAAATTTTAAGGGAAGGGGTATTTTCCGTTGGGGAAAATTTGGCAGAAAACCCGGAGTATTAAAACCCCCGTAAACCCGAAATTTTGAAAAAAACCCTTTTAAAAATTTTTTTTTGCTTTGGTTTGCCAAAAAAATTTTTGGCCCCCTTTTTTTTTTTACCCTTAAACGGAAAAAGAAAATAGAGAGAAAAAAAACCCAATTTTTGGGAATTTAAAGAAATTTAAATCCCTTTTTTAAAAAAAAAGGGGGCCCCATGGTCCCCCAATTTTTCCCCAAAAGTTTCTTTTCCAAAAGGTTTTTCTTTAAAAAAACCCGGGCCTTAAAAAACCCCCCAAACCCCCCCCCGGGATATTTTCCCCCCAGTTTTTTTTTTTTTCCCCCCTTTTTTTTTTGTGGGGAGCAAAAGGGGGGGGGGCAATTAAGGGAAGGGGGGAGGGTTTTTTTTTCCCCAATGCCCCCCTGTTTCCTAAAACCTAAAAATTTTTTTCCCCCCGAAACAAGTTATGCCCCTAAAATCCTTTTTCCCTTTTTTTTTTTCAAGTAAAGGGTGCCCTTTTTGAACCCCTCGGGGGGGGAACCCTTTAAGGGGGGCAAGGGGGTTTTAACCCAAAACAACCCCATCCAAAAAATTTTTAAAATTTGCAAACCGGTTTTTTTTCCCCCCAATTTTTTCCTTAAACAATTGACCCCCAAAAAAGAAAATTTTTGCTTTAAATTTTGAAAAGGGAAAAATTTAAAAAAAAAAATCCGATTTAAAAAATTGCCCAAATTACAAAAGGGAAAATTTTTCCGCCCATTTTAAGTTTTGGGGTCGGGGTTTTTTTTTAAACCCCTTTTGCTTTTTGGGGAAAATTTAAAAATTGGGAAAAACCCCCGGCCCCCCCAAAAATTTCCCTTTTGGGACCAAAACCCCCCTGGGCCAATGAAAAAGGCCCTTTTTTTAGAAAATGCCCCCCCAAAAGGAATTTTTAAACCCCGGCCGGGAAAAAAAAAAACAAGGAATTTGGAAAAAAAAAAAAAGGGCCCTTTTTTTTGGGTTTTTTTTTTTGAATTAAATTTTTAAAGATTTCCCAAAAAATTTTTTTTACAGGAGATTTTAAAGGCCCCTTTTCTTTTTTTTTTTTAAACTGGGGTAAAAACCTCCCAAACCCCAATTTTTAAAAAAAAATTCCCCGAATTTAAAAAAAACCCCCTAAAAATTTTTTTTTTTGCCCCAAAAAAAAAAATTTTGTGTTTTTAAACCCGGGACTTTTTTAAAAAAAGTTAAAAAAGGTTAAAAAATAGATGCTTTGGCCCCCTTTTTTTTTTTTAAAAAAAAAAAAAGAGGAAAGGGCCAAGGGGGGAACAAATTTTTTGTGGTTCCCCCTAAAAAAACCGAAATTTTTTTCCCTAAAAAAGGTTGGGGAAAATTTTCCCGGGGCCTTAAAAATTTTGGCCCCCAAAAAAACCAAAAAGAATTTCAAAAAATTCCCCCCCCTAAATTAAAAATGGGGCCCAAACCTTTTTTTTTTTTAAAACTTTCTTTTAAAGGGGAAAAAGGGTGTATAAAAAAAATGGGGGTTAAAAGGGGCCCTTCCCTTTTTGGAAAAGGAAAAATTTTGTTTTGTTGTTTTTTTTTTTGGGAAATAAAGGCCCTCCCCCTTTTTGGGTGAATTTTTCCCCTTTTTGGGAATACACCAACCCCATTTTTTAAAATTTTTTTTTCAAAAAAGAAGCCCGAAATTTTTTTTCAAAAAAAGGGTTTTCCCCAAAAAAAAAAACACTTCACAGAGCCCGGGAAATTTTATTTTTTTAAACCCCTACGAATTTTAAATTTTTCCCCCAATTAAAAAACCCCCCTAAAGAAAGAGGAAAAGGAAAAGGGGGAAAACCCGAAGAAAAAAAATCTTTTAAAAAAACAGGTCCCCCTTTTTTTTTTTTTTTTTTTTTGGGGCCCCTTTTCCCTAAAAAATTTTAGGAAAGGAAAAAAAAAATTTTGGGGGTTTTCAAACCCTAAATTTAAACTTTTTTTTATTTTTCCTATTTTTCTTTGCAAAAACAGCCCAAATTTAAAATCCCCGGAAAGCCCTTTTTTTTTCCAAAAAAACCCAAAGGGGCTGCCTTTTTTTTTTTTTTTTTAAGAAAAAAAGGGACTTTTTTTGGGGGGGACAATGGGTTTTTTGGTTTTTTTAAAAAAAGCGGGGGGGGAAATTTTTAAAAGTGGGTTTTTTTTAAAACCTTTTAATTTGGAAAAATTTGGGTTTGGGGCCCCTTTTTTTTTTTAAAAGCTTTTACCCCTTTTTAAAAACTTTTGGGTTTAAAAATAGTTTTTATTGGGGTTTTTTTGGGGCCAATTTTGGGAGGGCCCCTTAAAATTTAAAGGGCCCAAAAACCCCCTTAAGAAATTTTTAAAAAAGGGGAAAAAAAAGCTTCCCCCCCCAAGGTTTGGGGGTTTTTTTTGGAAAATTTTTCTTAAAAAACCGAAAAAAATTTTTTTTTTCGGTTTTTTCCCCAAAAAGCCCAAATTTTAAAAAAAAAGGTTAAACCCTTTTCCCCCGCAAAAAAAACAACCTTTTTTCCAACTTTTTTTACTTTTCGGGCCCCCTTTTTTGAATTTTTTTTTTTCCCCCTTTTTTGGGATTTTTTTTTTTTTACACCAAATTTTTATACAAAAAAAACCTTCTTTTCTCCCCGTCCCCCCCTTTTTTTTTTTCCTTGGGTTTCAGGGGGTTTTTTTTTTTTTTTTTATGTAACTGTTTTTAAAAAACCCCCCTTGGGAGAAAACCCCCTTCCCCCGTTTTTTTTAAATCCCTTTTGGGGAAAAATTTTAATTTTTTTCCCGCCGGAAAAAGGGAAAAGGGGGTTCCCCCCTTTAAAAGGGCCCCCTTAAAAAAGGGAAAAAAATGAAAAACCTTTTCCCCCCTTTTTTTAAAAAAAGGGGGTTTTTCCCCCCAAGGAAAAATCCCTAGGGTTTTTTTTCCCGAAAAAATCCCCCCCCTTGGGTCTGTTTTTTTTTTGGGGAACCCCCACCCAAAGAATATCTGTGGGGGGGAAACCCCCAAAAATTTGGGGGTTAAAAAAATTTTTTTTTTTTTTAAAACAACCTTTTTTTTTTAAAATATTTTTTTTTTCCCCCAAGGGGAAAAAATGAAAAACTTGGGGAAATTTTTTTTTTCCCCAAAAAGCCCGGGGTTTAAATCCAACCTTTTTTGGGTCCGGGGGGAAAAAGGGGAAAAAATTCACCCTTTCAAAAAAAGGAAGAAACCCCGGATAGCCTTTTTTCCCTTTAAATTTTTTCCCAAAAAACCCGGGGGGGAAAAAAAACCCCCAGGAAAGAGAAATTTTTTCCCCCTAAAAACGGAAAGCCTTTTTGGGGGGAAAAACCCCGTAAAAAAATTTTTTTTTTCCCCAACGGTAAAAAGGGAATTTTTGTGGGAAAAAAAATAAACCCCCTTTTCCCGCCTTTTATCCTTTTTCCCCTTTGCTTTTTCCTTTTTTTTTTTTTTTTTGCCCAAGCAGTTTGGGGTTTTAAAATTTTTCCCCTTTTTTTAAAAACCCTTTTTTTTTTACAAGGGAACTTTAAAATTTTTTTTTCAAGAAATTTTTTTATTTTTGGGTTTCCGAGAAAAAATTTTTTTGCCCCCCGCCCCCCAAAAAAAAGGGAAAAAAACGCAATAGGTTTGGAAAAAAAAAAATTATCCCCCATCCCCCGGAAAAAAAATGGAGACCAAAGGCCTTTTTTTTAGGAAACAAAACCCCCGGTTTTTTTTTCGCTACCAAAAAATCCCCCAGAATTTTTTTTCCCTTTTTAAACCGAAAAACCCCCCAAATTTTTTCCCCAAAAGGGGTTTTTTTTTTTTTTTTTTCCTTTTTTTTTTGGGAAAAAACCCTCCCAATCAAACACCTTCCAAAATTTTTAAAAACCCCTTTTAAAATTATTCCCTAAACCTTTAAATTTCGAAAAACCACAATTTAAGGAAAACTTTTTTTCCGGGAAAAAAAAAAGAAAACCTTTTTTTTACCCCTTTGGCCCAAAACCCCGCCCCTTTTAATTTCCCCAAATTTTGGGGGCCCCCCCCCTTTTCCCCCCAAAAAATTTTTTTTCCCCTCCGGCCCCTTTTTGCCAAAAAAAGGGCCCTTTTTTTTGGCCCTTTTTCCCGCCCTTTTGAATTTGCCCAATAGAGCAAAAAATTAAACGGGGAATTAAAAAAAAAAAATCTTGCCCTTAAAACCCCTTCTTTTAAAAGCGGTTTTAATCCCCCTTTTTTTTTTCCCCCAAAAAACCCCAACCATTGGGAATTTTTTTTCCCTTTTTCAGCCCCTTTTCCCCCTTCCCCCTTTTTTGGCCCCCGCCATTAAGGGGCCCCTTTTAAAGAAAAAAAATTTTTTTTTTTCTTTTTTGTTTTTTTCGCAAAAAAATGACTTTTCCCTTTGGGAAAATTTTTTTTAAAAATTTAAAAAGGAGTTTTCCCCTAAACTTAAAAGGGAAACCCTTTTTTTTTAAAACCCTTTTTTTCCCCAAGCCAAAAAAACCCCTTTTAAGGTTTTTTTTTTTTGGAAAAAAAAAAACAGACAAGGTTTAAAAATTTGTTTTTTTTTCCCCTTTTAAAAAAATAAAACCCCCAAAACTCTTTTTTTAAAGGGGCCCTTTTTAAAATGAATGGGGAAAAAAAAGGAAAAAAAACCCTTTTTTTTTTCCCCCCAAAAGGGGAATTTCCTTCCGGGCCCCTTTAAACCCCCAGGGGTTTTTTTCAAACTAGAAAAGCCGGGTTCCCCCGGTAAGGGGCTTTTTTGGAAGATTTTTCTAGCCAAGTTTGCTTTAAAATTTTTAAAAAGGGAAAAAATAAAAACCCCGTTTTTTTTTTAAATTTCCCAATACCCCAAAACAAAAAAAGGTTGGGGGGGCCCCAAAATTTTTTTTTTTTTTAACGCCAAAATTAAAATTTCCCGGGGGTTTTCCCGGGTTTCCCCAAAAAAAATTGGGGCCCAAAAAAAATTTTTTAAAAACCCCCTATCACAAAAGGGGGCTTTTTTTGGGGGCCCGGGAAAAAGCGGGGAAAAACCCCCTTTTCGTGGGTTTTTTTTGGCCCCCTTTTAAAAACCCAAAGCCCCGAAAAACAAACAATTTTTTTAAAGGGGGGGTTTTTTAAAAGGGAAAAAAAATTTTTTTCCCCAAAAAACCCCCAAAGGCCCCCCGGGAGAACCCCCCAAAAAAAAAAAAAGTTTTCGGTATTTTATGCCCCAAAAAAGGAAGCCCAAAAGAAAAAAATTTTCCAAAAAAGGAACAATTTTTCCCCCCAAAATCCCGTTTAAAAATCCCAAAAAAGGGGACCTTATGAAAAAAAAAAGGAAAAAAATTTTTTTAAATTTGGGAAAGGGGGGGGGGAAGAAAAAAAACCCGCCGGTTTTTTTTTTTTTCCTATTTTTGCCTAAACCCCCCCCCCCGGGTTTCTTTGGGAAAAAGGGAAAAAGAAGTTAAAAAAGGAAAAAAAATTTTTAAAAAGTTTCTTTTTTCCCCTTTTTTGCCCCTGGGAAAGAAAAAAAACCCCTTTTTTTATCCCCCCTTTAAATGGGGGGGTTGGGGGGTTTAACCCCCCGGGGGAAAATTTCGAAAAACCCTTTTCATCCGTGTTAAAAGGGGGGGGGGGTTGGGTTGAAAGGTCCCCGGTGATATTTCGGGTTTCCCCAAAAATGGGCCCCCTTTTTTCCCCAAAAAGCTTTAGTTTTTTAGGCCCAAAAAATAAACCAAAACGGCCCCGTCCCTTTTAAAAGGGTTTTTTTTTTACCTTTTTTTTTTTAAACCCGTGAATTTTTCCCCCGTAAAAAAAAACGTAAAAAAAAATAAAAGGGGCAAACCCTTTGGGTTCCGGGGAAAAACCCCCTTTTCCCGTTTTTTTCAAAAAAAGTTTTTTTTTTTTTTTTCCCCCCTCCCCTTTTTTTTTTTTTTAGGGCCCCCTTTTTTTAATTTTTTTAAAAACCCCTTTTTTTTTGGGTTGGTTTTCCCCAAACAAGGCCTTGGGAATTTTTTCCCAAATTTTTTTTTTTTATAAAATAAAGAAAAATAATTAAAACCCCCTTTTCCAAAAAAATTTTGGGAAATCCCTAAAAAGGGAAAAAATCCCCCCCTTTTTTCCCCCAAAAATTGGGCCCGGGTTTTTCCCCCATCCAAATAAAAAAGCCCTTTTTTTTTAAAAAAACCTTTTTTAAAATAAAAAATTTTAATGAAAGGGTTTCAATTAAAAAAAAAAAAACCCTTTTGGGGTTTAAAAAATTTTTGGGGCCCCCCCCTTAAAAAAAGCGAAAATCTCTCCGGGAAAAAGGGGGAAATTTTAAACCAAAAAAACCAAAATTTAAAAACTTTTGGGTTTTTACAAAGGGAAAAAAAAAAAAAAAAAACGGGTTTCCCCCCGAATAGTTGAAAAACTTTTAGTTTGTTTCCCCATTTTTAAAAAAAGGGGGTGAGCTTAAAAGGGGGTTTTAAAGTCAAAAAAAAACAAAAAAATTGGGCGTTAAATTTTTTTTTATTTTTTTTATTCCCATTGAAAATTTGGGAAAAAACCAAATTTTAAAATTTTCCCATTAAAAATTTTTCCTAAAAAAGCCAGGGGCCCCAAAGGGCCCTTTTAAAGGGGTTTTGGCCCTTTTTTAAATTTGGGGGAAAAAAAAAAAAAATTGGGGTTTTTTGGGCCCTTTTTTATAAGGGGTATTAAAAAAAAAGGAAAAGGGTTTTATTTTAAAATTTCCCCCAAACTTTTTTATGGGGTGGGGATTTTTTTAAAAAAATTTAAAAAGATCCAAGGAAAAAAGGGGGGCGGGCAAAACAAAACTTAATTTTGGGCCCTTCCCTGATAACTCGTTTAAAATTTAAAAAAAAATTTAAAAAGGGGTTTTAAAAATAAAAAAAAAACCCCTTTTTTATAAAAAAAAAAAGAAAAAACCCCTTTTTCCCTTTTTAAGGGGGTTTGAGTTTGGGTTTTTTTTTCCAAAAAAAAAAACCAAATTAAAAGCAAAATTTTTTTTAATTTTTAAAAAAAACCCCAAAAAATAGTTTAAAAAAAAAAAAAATTTTTTTTTAAATTTTTCCCTTTTTATGAAAAAAAAAACTTAGATTTTTTAAGGGGAAGGGGGAAATTTGGGTTTTTTTTTTTTTGAAAAAAATTTTTTCCCAAAATTAAAACGGGAAGGGAAAAAATGGGAGGCCTCTTTTAAACTTTAAAGGGAAAAAAAATTTTTAAATTAAATTTAAAAAAACTTAATTTTTTAAAAAAAAAAAAAAAAACGAGTATTAAAAAAAATTTTTTGCCCCAAGGGGGGAAAAATTTTTTAAAAGGCCAAATTTTGGGAAAAAAAAAGGGCATTGTTGGGTTTTGGGAAAAAAAAAAAAACGGGGAAATTAAAAAATTTAGGGGGGGGAATTCCCAAAAAAAAAGTGCCCTTAAAAGGGGGGGGGGGGAAATTGGGTTAAAAAGGTAAATTAAAGAAAAAAAATAATTTTTTCCCAAAAATGAAAAAAAAATTTTTAAAAACAGGAAAAAATTTTTTTTCCTTGGAAACAAAAATTTTAGGGGGGGGGGGGGGGGGAAATAAAAACCCTTTAAATTTGGGGGAAAATTAGAAAATTTTTTTTGAAAAATTTTAGAAAAAAAAAACCCCCCCCCCCCCCTTTTTGGAAAAAAAATCCAAAAAAAAAAAACGGGTTAAACCCCTTAAAAAATTTGTTTGCTTAAAAAAAAAAGCTTTAAGGGAAACCCAAATTTTTAAAAAAAAGGGGGTTTTCCTGGGTTTTTTTTTTTTTTAAAAAGGTTTAAACCCAAAAAAAGGGGTTTTTTTTTGAAAAAAAAGGACCCCCCGGTTTTTTTTTTTTGGAAAAAGGGGGTTCCCCTTTTTTTGTATATTTTCCCTTTTTCCCAAAAAATTTTTTGAAATTTTGGGGGGTTTTTTAAGGCCCCGGGGCGGAAAAAATTTGGGGGGGAGGGTTTTTCCCTTGGGGTTTTTGTTTTTTTGGGTTTCCCCAAAAATTTGGGGTGGAAACTTTTTTTTAAAAAAAGAGAGGGGGAAAGGGGGAAAAATGGCCTGGCTAAAAAGGATTTCCCAAAAAAACGTTTTGGTTTGGGGGAAAAAAATTTTCCTAATTTTAAATTTTAAAAAAAGGGGGCCCCGTTGGGGGTGGGCTTTTTCCAAAAAGGGAACCCTTGGGGGTTGGTTCCCATCTTTTTAAAACCCCCGGGGCCCCGATTTTTTCCAAAGGATGGCCGGGGTAAATTTTTCCAAAACTTCCCGGGATAATTTTTAACCGTAAAAAAATTTCCTTTTGGGTGGAAACTTTTCTTTTTTAATTTTTTCCCCCCAAACGTAAAAAAAAAATGTTTGGGAAAAAATTGTAAACTTTTTTTTTTCGGGTTTGGGTTTTCGGTTTGGAAAAAAAAGGGGGTTTTTTTTTTAACTAAATTTAAAAGGGGTCCTTTAATTTAAAAAAAATGGGTCTAAAAATTAAATTCCCAACCCAAAAAAATTTTTTTAGGGGAAAAAATTTTTTTTGTAATATTTGGGAAAAAAAAAAAAAACGCCAAAAAAAAAAGGCCCGTTTTTGGACCCCCAAAAAAAAAATTTCCCCAAAAAAAAAGGGGGAAATTTGGGTTTAAAAAAAATTTCCCCAAAAAGGGGAAAAATTTATTCAGCAAAAGGGGGGGAGGTTTTTCCCGGGAAAAGTTTTTAAAACCAAAAATTGGGCCCCATTTTTGGTATAAAAACCATGGCCTTTTCAAAGGCCCGGTTTTTGCGGGGTTAAAAAGGGTTTCCTAGGGGAAAATTTTTTTGGAATTTTTTTAAAAAGGCCTTTTCCCAAGGGCCATTAAAGGGGGATTTTTTAGGTTTTTTAGGGGGCCCGTTAAACCCAAAAAAAGGGGGGTGTTTCAAAGGGGGGGGGGAAAACTAAAAAAAAAACGGGGGGAAGAAGGGGGGAGGGGAAAAAAACCCATTTTTTCCCCAAAAAAACCCAAAAATGAAACAAAAAATTTTAAAAACTGTTTTGTGTTTTAAGGGGGGAAAAATGGGTTTTATAAAAAAAAAAAAAAAGGGTTTTTTTTTTACCCGGGCCCTTTTTAAAAAAGATATTTTTCTTTAAAAAAACAAAAAGGGTTTTAAAAAGGGGGGGGGTTTTTTTTTTTTGGTTAAAAATTTAAAAAAATTCAGAAAACAGGGGGGGTTTTAAAAGGGGGTCCCCCCTCAATTTGGTGGCTTTAAAAAAAAAAAGGGGGAATTTTATAAAAAAGGGGGCTTTTGGGTAGCCGGGTAAATCTTTTGTTTTTTTGCGGGGCCCAAAAAAAAAAGGGAAAACCTTTTTTGTGATGAGGAAGGGGGAAAATTTTTTAAAAAAAAGGGGCGTTATGGGTTTTTTTGCCATTTTGGGGGCCTTAAAATTTTAGGCTGGGATTTTGAATTTTTCCCCCAAAATGGCAAAAATTTTTTGGAAAAAAAAAAGGGGGGGGAGGGAAAAAAATTTTTGGGCCGCTAGGGAAAATAAAATTTTTAACCCCAAAAATTTTCAAAAAGCGAAAATTTGTAGGGAGGGTTTTAAAATTTTTAGGGCCTTTTAAAATTTTTTCCCTTTTGGGTAAAACCCAAAAAAACAAATTAAAAAAAATTTAAAAACTTTTTTCCCAAAAAAAAGGCTTTTTCCTTTTTTTTTTTTATGGAAAAAAACCCAAAACCAGGAAAAAAAAAAAAGGAAAACGGGTTTGTTTTTGGGGGCGTATGGGAATTTCCCTTTTGGGTGGGGATTTGGGGGGGGGGGGATTTTTTGGAAAACCCCTTCCCCCGGCCCGATAGGTAAATTTGGAAAAAGGGAAAAAAGGGGATGGGGTAATTTTGTTTAGGAAAAAAGCTTTTTTGGGGGTTTTTGAAATTTGGGGGTGGCCCCTTAAATTATTTAATTTAATTTTTGGCCCAAACCCTTTTGGGTTTGAATTCCAAAAAAAAAAAAATTTTTAAAAAAAAAATGAAAAACTAGGGGTTTTTTGTTTTTTTTGCTAAAATTTTCCCTTTTTTTTAAAAAAAATTTTTCGTAAATTTTAAAAAAAGGGGCTTTTTGGGTATGGGAAAACTAAAAGGGGTGGCCCCGGAAAAAGGGAAAAAGGGTTAAGGGAAAAAAAAAAAAAGTAAATTCCCCCCCCACCCCACCCCAACCAAAAAAAAAAACCCCCAAACCCGAGAGCCCCAAGGGGGGGCCCCGGGCCCCCGTGATCCCTTTGGGTCAAAAAAAAAAAAAAAAAAACCGGGGGTTTGAAAAAACCAAAAATACAATGGGGAAAAAAAAAAAGCCCAAAAAACCCCCCTAAAAAAAAAAAAAAGCCCAAACGGGGGAAAAAAACAAGGTGGTTGTGGGAAAGGGGTTTTTCCCGGGGAAAGGGCCCCTTGGGGGTTTTTTGGGAAAAAACCTTTGGATTTTTTTTCCAAAAGGGGTTTTTTCCGTTTATAGGGGATTAAAAGGGATTTTTTTAAAATTAAATAAAAGAAAAGGGGAAAATAGGGTTTTTTGGGAAAGGAAATAAAAAATTTGGGAAAAAAAAACCCCTTTCCCAAATTTTTTAAAAGGGGGAAAAGAAAAAAAAAAAAAAGGGGAAAATAAAAAAATGCAAAAAAAAGGGGCAAATTTTTGCGGGGTAACCCTTTTTTTACGTTTAAAAAAAAGGGAAGGGGGGATTTTTTGTAAACCCTTAAAGTTGGGAAAAAAATTAAAACCCCAAAATGGGCCCCTTTGAAATTTTTTCTACCCCCCGGTTTTGGGGAAAATTTTTGATTTTGCGGGGGAAAAAAAACCCAAAAAAAAAAAAATTTTTCAAAAAGTGGGGGATTCTAAAAAAGGGAAAGAAATTTTTTGGGGACCCCGTTTAAAAAAAAAGGGCAATGGTCTTTAAAAATTTTTTCCCAAAAATTTGGCCCTGCTTTTTGGGGGGACACAAATTTAAACCCTTGGGTTTAGTTAAAAAAGGGGCTTTGGGAAAAGGGGTTTTGGGAAAAAAAAAAAAAAAAAAAGGGATCTGGGGTTTATATTTAGGTTTGGGAAATTTTTCTCTTTAAAAAAAAGGGGATCCCGGGAAGGGGAAAAAAAAAAAAGGGAAATTAAAAAAACAAAAAAAAAAAAAAAGGGCCCTTTTTTAAAGGGGGTTGCAATTTAAAAAAAAACCCGGGAAAAAAAGGTTTCATTTTTTTCTTAAAAAAAAAAAAGGGGGGCTGGGGAATTTTAGTAGAGTTAAAAAAAAAAAAAACCAAAAAAAAATTTTCCAAAAAAAGGGGGGGCCAAAAAAACAAGGTTAAAAAAGGGTTTGGGGGAAAGAAGGGGGGCCCATGGGGGCTTATTTTCAAAAAAATGGGGCCAAATGGCCCAAAAAAAAACCCGCCCAAATTAAAAAAAAAAAAAAAGAAGGCCCTTTGTTAATTTTTCAATAAAAGGGAAAAAAAGGGAAAAAGGGGGCTATTAGG
This sequence comes from Oedothorax gibbosus, assembly GCA_019343175.1. NCBI lineage: Eukaryota > Metazoa > Arthropoda > Arachnida > Araneae > Linyphiidae > Oedothorax > Oedothorax gibbosus. The sequence goes on from JAFNEN010006620.1 coordinate 17,530, forward strand.
GATAAATTTCGGGAACGGGGCTTTTAAAATCTTTTTTTAAAAAAAATTTAAAACTTTAAAAAAAAGGGGTTTTGATTTTTTTATCTTTTTAGGAGGGCAAAAGGAAAGGGGGGGTTTTTTAAATTTTTCTCCGGGGAAGGGGCCCTTTAAAAAAAAAAAGGGTTTTAAAAAAAGGTTTTTTTTTTCAAAAATAAGGGGGGTTTTTTACTTTTTTTCAAAAAATTGGGCCCCCCTTTTTCCCTTTTTTTTTTTCGGGTTTAAAATGGGCTTAAAAAAAAAAAAAAAAACCCTATGGGGGTGTTTTTAGGGTCATTTAAAAAACCCCCAAAAGATTTTTAATTTTCGGCCCAAATTTTTTGGGTTTAACCCCTGGGGGAATCCCAAAAAAAAAAAAACCCCTCGGTTTGTAGTGTTTTTTGAGGGTCTTTAAGGGCCCGGGGTTAAAAAAGGGGGTTTTTGGGGGTTTTGGGGGAGATTAAAAAAGGGGGGGAAAAAAACATGTTTAAAAAAAAAAAATGGCTTTTTCCCTTTAGGAAAAAGGGGAAAAATTTAAAAATTTCCCGGGGTTCTTGGGGAAAAATTTATTTGGGGGGCAAAAAAAAACTAAAAAAAAAAAAGGATTTTCCCCTTTTTTAATTTTCTTTTTTAAAATTTAAAAGAAGCTAAAAGGGAATTTGGGGTAGATTTTAAAAAAAAAAAAGGGGGGTAAGGGAAACCCCTTTTAAAAAAAAAAAACCGGGGAAGGTTTTTTAGGGGGCCCCCCCAATTTTTTTCCCCCCTTTTCTTTTAGTTGCAAAAAAAAAAAAAAACCCTTTTTTTCGGTTAGTGGGTTTAAAAAAAAAAAAAAAACCAAGGGGGGGTCAAAATTAAAAAATTTTTGCCCCCTTTTTAAAAGAATTAAAAAAAAATAGGGAAAAAAACCCCAAAAAAAAAAAAAAAAAAATTTTGGGGGGAAAAAAAAGGGAAAAATTTTTTGGGGGTTTTTGCATTTAAAAGTTCCCTTGGGGGATGTGTAAAAAGAAATAAAAAATTTTAAAGGGGATTAAAAAATGGGGGGAAAAAAAAGCCTAAAAAAAAAAAAAAAAGGGGGAAAAAAAAAAAAAAACTTTCTTATTTCCCCGGGAAAGAGATAAAGGCGGGTTTCCCCCAAAAATTTTTTTACCCTTCAAATTTAATTTTCCCAAAAACCCCCTTTTGAAAAAAAAACCCAAATTTTTAGCTGGTTTTATAGCTAGGGGGACAAAAAAATATTAAAAAAAGGTTGGGGGGGGTGGGGTAAAAAAGGCCCAATAAGTTAAAAAAAGGGGGGGTTTTTGGGGTACCAAAGGAAATTTTGGGAAAATTAAAAAAAAAAAAAAAAAAAAAAATAAAAAAAAATAAAAAAAAACAAAACTTAAAAAAAGAAAATTTAAAAACCCCCAAAAAATTTTTTTTTTTTTGGGGGTTTAAAAGCCGGGGGGAAAACCCAAACTGCAACCCTTTGGGGAGGTGGCCCCAAAAATGTTTTAAAGGTAAAAAAAAAGCGGGCCCCAAAAAAGCGAATTTTTGGAAGGGGCGTTTAGTAATTTCAATGGGGGTAAATTTTTTTTTGGGGGTTTTAGGGAAAAAAATGCTTCTAAAGCCTTTTTCTTTTTTTAAACCAAAAATTTGGAAAACGGATTAAAAAAACCCAAAAAAAACTTGGGCCCAAGGGGTGGGAAGGCCCCTTTTTTTTCAAAGGGGATCTTGATTTTCCAAAATTTTATAAAATGAATCCAAAAAAAAAAAACCCTTTTTTTTTCCTTTTTTGGGGAAAACAAAAAAAAAGGGAAAATATAAGGGATTTGCCCCTTCCTTTTTTTAAATTTTTTCATTAAAAAAAAAAAAGAGAGAAATTTTTTTTGAAAAGGGAAAAAAAAAAAAAGCTAAGGGGGCTTTTGGTTTTAAAAATTTTTTGTTTAAAAAAGGGAATTTTAAAAAAAACATCCTTTTTCAGGGGGGGGGGGGGCGTAGCCCCTTTTGGGGGGCCTTTTCAAAGGGGTTTTTATATAAAAAAAAATTTTTTAAAGGTTTTGGGGGCCCCGGGGGGGGTTTTTTTTTGTAAAAAATAAAAAAAAAAAGGATTAAAAAAAAATTAAAAATTTTTTTTCGTTTGATTTGGGGGGCATTTTTTTGCTTTTTCTGGGGGGAACCCAAAAAAGGGGGGGGTTTAAAAACAAAAAAAACCCCAAACAAATTTTAAAAAGGGCAAAACAAAAAAAAAAAACCCAAAAAAGAAAAAACCTGAAAAAAACTAAAAAAGGGGGCCCTTTCCAAAATTTTTTTTTTTCAGGGGGGGGAAAGGGGGGCCCCAAAAAAAAACCCCTTAAAGTTTAAAAAACTGTTAATTTTTTGGGTGAAAAAAGCTCAAGGCCCCCTTGGGAAGGAAAAAAAAAAAATGGGGAAAAAGGGTTAGGGGGAAAAAAATTAAAGGGAAAAAAGGGAATTTTGGGGGAAAAAAAATAGGGGGGTTTTGTATAGGAAAAGGAAAAAAGAAAAAAAATTTTTTGGGAAAAAGGGGAAACTTTTAGGGGTGGGGGATAAAAAATCAAAGGGGAAAAAATTTCCCTTGGAAAAAAAAAAAAACGGGAAAAACCAAAAAAAGTAATTAAAAATAATTAAAAAGGGGGGGCTTTTTCCCCAAAAAGGGGAAAAAAAAAACCAAAAAATTTGGGGAAAAAATTTTTGGGGAAAAAAAACCCAAAAAGCCCATAAAAAAAAAAAGGGGGATAAGGCCCCTAAAAAAAAAATTTAATTAAAAAAAAATCCCTGGGCCCCCCAAATTTTTAGGGGGGATTTCGGAAAAAAAATTTTCCAAAAAAGGGGGTAAAAAAAGTTTAAAAAATAAAAAAAAGGGGGGGCCCCGGCTTTAAAAAAAAAAACCCAAAAAAAGATTTTTTAAAAAAAACCCAAAAAAAGACTCTAAACCCCCCAAACCCTTTTTAAAAGGGTTTTTTTTAGGGGGGATGGGGGATTCTACCCAAGGGTTTTTCTTTACTTTAAGGCCTTTGGAATTGGGGTTTTTTTTATTAAATTTTAAAAAAAAATTTTTCCCTCTTTTTTGGGCCTTTAAAAATTTTCCCTGGGGGGTGGCCCAAGGGGGGGGAGGCGGTAAAAAAAAAAGGGGGAAAAAAAGCCCGCAAAAGAAAGGAAAAGAAGGGCTTGGATTTTCCCTTTTTTCTTAAAAAAAAAAATTTTTACCCTTTTGGGAAAAAAAAAGGGTTTTTGAAAAAAAAAAAAAAAAACCCTTTGGGAAAAAAAAAAACAACAAAGGGGGCGAAAAAAAAAAGGAATTTTTTTCAGTTTTTTTTTAAAAAAAAACCTTTTTTTTTAAAAAAAAAAAAAAATTTGTCAAAGGGTTCCCTTTTTTTTAGGCCCACATCAAAAGCAGAAGAAACAAGGGGAAAAAAGTTTTTTTTAAAAAAAAAAAAAAAATCCCGTGAAAAAAAGGCCCTTTTTTCTTTTTAAAAGGTTTTTAAATTTTCGTGGGAAAATTTTACAAAAAAAGGAAAATTGGAAAATTAGGGAAAGGGGAAAATTTTCCTTTTTTTTGGGGCCCCCTTTTTTTTTTACTTTCCCCGGGTTTTTAAAAAAAAAAAAAAAAAAAAAAAAAAAAAAACTCTTTTTGTAGGGTTTTGGGTTTTGGGAAAAAAAGGGTCTCTTGGTTTTTTTATAGGGAAAATCCCCCAAAAAATGAGGGGAAAAAAATCTCAATTTTTTTAAAAGGGAAGGGAAAAAAACGGGGAAAAAGGGATTTTTTTTGGGAAAATTTTAAGGGGTTTTTGGGCCCTTTTTTGGGTTTAAGGGGAAAAACTGGGGAAAAAAATTTGGTAAAAATTTGGAAAAAAAAGGGGAAAAAGGCCAAAAAAAGAAACTAAGGGTAAACCTTAAAATTTTTTTTAAAAAAAAAATCTTATCTTATTTCCAAACGGGGGAAAAAAAAAAGATTGCCAAAAACAAAAATAGGGGAAAAAGGGAAAAAATTTAAAAATTTCCCCCTTTTTTTTGCCCCCTTTTAAAAAAGGGGTGGAAATCCTTATTGCCCGTTTAAAAAAAAAAATGGTTTTCCCCCCCCAGGGGAAAAAAACCTTTGATATTACCTTTGTTTTTTTTTTTAAGGACTTTTAAAAAAAAATTGGGGAAAAATTTTTAGTAAAAAAAAAAAAAATTTAAAAAAAAAGGGAAATTTTAAATTTTTTAAGGGAAAAAAAAAAAAAAATTTTTAAAAAAAAAAGATTTTTTCCCCCGGGGGGCTTATTTTTAAAAAAAAAAAAAAATAGTATTTAAAAAAAAAAAAAGTTATTTTTAAAAATTTTTAAAATTTTAAATTTTTTTAAAAAAAAACTTTTAATTTTTATTTTAAAAAAAACCCAAATTAAAATTTTAAAAATTAAAAAAAAAAAAAAAATTTAATTTTTTTTTTTTTGCCCCCAAAGATGTTGGGGGAAAAAAACCCCCCCTCTTGCAAAAAAATTTTTGTTTCTTTTTAAAAGGGGTTGGGGGGGGGTATGGGGTTTTTTTTTTCCGTTTATTTTGATTGGTTTAAAAAAAAAATAAAGAGGGTTTAAAAAAAAAAAAAAGGTTTTTTCTTTAAAAATTTGGGGGGAAATTTGGGGTGGTTTAATTTTTAAAATTCCCCCAAAGGGGAGTGGGTTTTAAAAAACTAGGGGTTAAAAGGGGCCCAAAATTTTTAAAAAAAACCCGGAAAAATTTTTAGTTTTTAAAAAAAAAAGGGGTTTTCCCCGGGGAGGATTTTTTTTTTTTTCTTACTACTAAGGGAGGGGGCCCTTTTTAGGATTTTTGGGGGGAAACCCTTCAAGGGAAATTTTCAGGGGGGCGATAAAAAAAGGGGTTTTAAAAATTTTCCTTTTTTGTTAAACAGGTTTGAGGGATCCCTTTTTGGAAAAATTTTGGGGGTTTAAACCCAAAAAAAGGAAAAGGGGGGAAAACCGTAAAAAAGGGGAGGGATTAAAAAAAATAAAATTTTTTGTGGGGAAAACCTTTTTCCGGGGGAAGGGGTTTTAAGGGGGGGGAAAAAAAACAAAAAAACCGGGGAAAAGGGAAAAAAAGGCCATTTTCGCTACCTTTAAAAAAACCTTTCCCCTTTTTTTTTAAAAAAACATTTTAAAACCTTTAAACCCGGGAAAAAAAAAAAAGGGAAAAAAACCCTTGGGGTTCTGGGGGTTTTGGGTTTTTAAAAAACCCAAAAAACGGGGGGGGGGGGGTAGTGGGGGAAAGGGAAACCAAACAGAAAAACTATTTTAAATTCCCCCTTAAGTGGGGGAAGGGGGGATTCCCAAAAAAGGGGATAGTTTGGGTTTATAAAAACCCCAATTTTTTAAAAAAACTTCCCAAAAATTTAAAAAAAAAAAAATAGGGGGTTTTATTTAAAATTTGGTTTTTTTCCAAAAACAAAGGGTTAAAAGTCTTTTAAAGGGCCCAGGAAAAAAAAATTTTTTTCCCTTGCTCTCTCGAGAAAAAAACAAAAAAAAAAAACCCCAAAAGGGAAAAAAAAAAAAACCGGGTATTTTTGGTTTTTAAAAAAAATTTTCTGGAAACCCCCTTTATTGGGAAAAAGGGGGGGTTTTTGTTTTCCCCGGGCTTTTTGGTAATTCGGTAATGAAAAAAAAATGGAAAAAACCCCGCAAGGGTTTAAAAAAAAGCTCTTTAATTTAAAGGGGGAAAGGAAAAAAAAAAAGGCCTTTTTTTTCTTTTTAAATTTCCAAAAAGAAACAAAATTTAATTTTATCCCAAGGTTTCCCCTTTTTCTTTAAATTTGATCCCAAAAAAATTTGTTTTCAGAAAATTCCCAAACAAAAAAAAAAAAAGAAAAGTATTGGGGCCCGCTTTTTAAAAAAAAGTGTAAAAGGGGCAAAAAAAAAAAAACAAAAAAAAAACCGTTTTGGAAAAATTTGTAAAAACGGGGCTTTTCTTTTAGAAAAAAAAAAAAAAAAAAAGAAAAAACCCAGTTTGAAAAAAAAAAAAAAACTAGGGGCAAAAAAAAAGTTGAAAAAAAAGGGCACCCTTTGGGGAAATTTTTTAAAATCCAAAGGGGGTTTAACCCCCTCGGGGTTTCCCAGAAAAAAAAACCCCAAAAATTCCTTTAAAGGTTTATTTTGGGGGCCCCCCCTTGGGGTTTTCCTTTTCAAAAGGGTAAAAAAAAAAAGGGGAAAGGGGAAAAAAAAAACTTTTGGGAAATGGAAAAAAAAAGGGGGCCCGTTAATTTTTTTTAAGGGGGGGGGCCAAGGGGGTTTTAGGGCCCCCCGGGGAAAACTTGTATTTGGGGAAAAAAAAAAAGGGAACCCTTTAAAAAAAACGAAAAAGGGGGAAAAACCCTCTTTTCCCAAAATTTCTTTAAAACATATTTTTGGGCCGGGAATTTTGGGCCAAATTAAATGGCTTGGTTTTGCCTGTTTAATTTTTATTTTTTTTTTCTTTTCTCAGGGGTGAAAAAGGGAGTAGGGGGGACAAAAAAAGCAAATTGGGGAAATTTTGGGGGAAAGGGGGTCCCCCCCTTTTTTTTAAAATTTTTCAAAAAATAAAAAAAAAAAAAAATTTTTCTTTCCAAAAAATGTAAGGGTGGGGTTTTGAAAAAGGCTAAAAGGGAAAAAAAATTTACAAAGGGGGATTGTTTTGGGTTTTTTTTAAAAAAAAAAACCCTTTTGGGAAAAAAATTTAACCCCCTTTTTTGGGGCCCCATTTCCCAAACCCCCCAAAGGGGTTTTAAATTTGGGAGGTTTCCTCCTTTGGGGGCAGGGAAAAAAAAAAAAAATTTTTAAAAAGGGGGAAAAGGCCCGGGTTGGGGGGGGGAAAAAGGGGCCCAATTTTTTCCTTTTTTTTTTTTTATCTTCCCGGGTTTTTGGGTTTTTGGGAGGGGGAAAATTGGGTTTTTTCGGTGGGGTGCAAAGGGCGGGAAATTTGAAAAAATTTCCCCCCTTCTTGATAAAGCTTAAAAAAAAAGGGGGTGCTTTCCTTTTATCATTTTTTTTTCGGATTGGGAAAAGCTTTCTGTGGGGGGGCCCCCAAACGGCGGGGGTCGGGGAATTGGGGGGAAAAGGGAAAATTTAATTTTTAAAAAAAGAAAAACAAAAAAAACGGGTTTAAAAAACCAAAAAAAAAATTCCTTTTTCGAAAAAAAAAAATTGGGAAATTTTTTTACGAATGGGAAAGGGGTTTCCCTTTTTAAATTTTGGCCCGCAAAAAAAAAAAAACCGGGGCCCTTTATTTTACTAGATTAAAAAAAACCGGGTAAAGGGCCCCCCGGCGATTTTTGGGGGGCCCAAGGGAAAAATTTTGAATTTGATCTTTTTTCCGGGTATTTAAAAAAAGGGAGGGATGGAAAAAATTTTTTTTTAAAAGGTTAACCCCTTTGGGCCCGTAAAAAAAATTAAAAAAAAATGGGAAACCCAAAACCCTTGGGAAACTTTATGAAATTGCTTGTTTAAATTTTCCCAAACCCCGGGGGCCAAAACCAAAGGGGGTGATCTAGCAAAAAAAACCAAACCTGAAAAAGAAAGGGGAGCTTTTTGTTTGGGCAGGGTTTTGTAAAGGTCCCCCTTTTTCGCAAAAATAAAACAAAACGGGTGATGCTGGCCCGGAAAAACTTGTGGGGTAAAAAGGGTTTTTCGGGTTTTGGGGGAAAGAAAGGGAAGGGAAAGTTTGGGAAAAAACCCCTCAAAATGAAAAGGAAAAAAAAACAAAATTAAATTTAGAAAAGGGGGGATAACCCCCGGCCCCCTTTTGCTCTTTTTTTTTTTCCCCAAAAAAAAAAAAACCCCTTTTAAAAATCCTTTTAGGCCAAAATTTACCCAAATTTTTTCCCAGAGGGGGGTGTTCTCTTGGGGGGCTTAAAAAGGGATTTTTTGGGAAAAAGGGAAGGGGAAATTTAAAATTTAAAGGGGATTGGAAAAAAAAAAAAAAAAAAACTTCCCCGGATTGGAAAGGGGGGGTTTCTGAAAATTATTTTTGGGGGGGGGGGCGAGGGGGGGGGAGGAAGAAGATTTTTTTTTTTGGGAGGGGTATTTTTTCCAAAAGGGGGGCGCCCAAAAAGGGTATTTCAAAAAGGGTTTCAAAAAGGGCTTGTTTGTTTGTTAAAAAGGGTGTGGGGCCAGGGGGGGAATTGGGGGTGGGAAAAAAAAAATTAGGTTAAAATGGGTTTCCCCATTGGGGCCAAAAAGGGTCCCATTAAAAAAGGGCCAAAAAATATTAAGGGGTAAAACCCAAAAAAACCCCCTGAAAAAAAAAAAATATTTTTGGGAAAAAAACAGGGGGGAAAGGGTATTGATGGGAAAAAGGTAAAAAAAAAAATTTTTTTTTTCATTGGGAAAAAAAGGGAAAATTTAAAAAAGGGGGAAAAAAGGATTATTTTAAAAGGGGAAGGGAAAGGGGGGGGTTGGGGCCCAAAAAAGGGTTTGCAGAAAGGGGTTTAAAATGGAAAAATGGGAAAAAACCGTTTAAAAAAAAAACCCCCTGGAAAAGGGGGCCCCCCGCTTCTAAAAAGAAAAGGGAAAAATTTTGGACATCCGGGGGAAAAAAAAAAAAACAAAAAAATTTTTGAAAAAAAGAAAAAAAAAAAAGCTGGCCAAAGGGGGAAAAAAAAAGTTAAACCTCCGGGCCCAACCACAAAATTTTTCCTTAAAATTTTTTTGGGGGGAAACCTTCCCCCAAAAATTTGTGATTTTGTCCCCTTTTTTCTCAAGGGGGAGAATTTAAAAACCCTTTCGGGAAAAAAGCCTTTTTTTTAAAAAAAAAGGGGTTTTTTTCCAAAAACCCCGAAAATTGGGCCAAAAAAAAAAAAAAAAGAAAAAAAAACTATTTAAAATTTAATTGGGGAAAAACAAAAAAAAAACATTTTATTGTTTCCAAACCCCCAGGGAATTTTTGGAAAGGGGTTTTTAAGGGTAATTCCTAAAAGCTTTCTAGTGGGGGGGTTTTTTGGGAAAATTGAAAAAGGGTTTTCTAGGTCCCTTTTTTTTAGTATTTAAATTTTTCCCCCCCCCCTTTCCCAAAATTTCCTTGGGGGGGGGGTTTTGTATTTCAAAAAAAAACTTTTTGGTTTAGGGGAAAAATTTAATTGAAAAAAAAAACTAAAGGGGGGTTTTGTTTTATTGGGTTTATTTTTAAAAAAAACCCCTTTTCCCCAAAAAATGGGGTTTGGGGCCGGTTTCCCCAAAATAGGGAAAAACCCGTCCCCTTTCAATTTTAAAAAAAAAGGGAAAATTTTAAAAACAATTTTAAAAAAAAAAAAAGCCTTTTTTCAAAAATGAAAAAAAAAAAACCCCAAAAAAAGGGAGATTGGGAAAAAAAAAAAAAAAAAAAACCCCAACCCCCCAAAATTTTAGGGGAATGGGGTAAAAAAAAACCAAAAAACCCCCTTTTTTGGGTTTTTTTAAAAAAAAAAAAGTGGAAAAAAAAAAAAATTTTTAAAAAGGGAAATTTTAAAAAAATTTTTTTTTTCTTTTAAAAAACCCCTTTTATTACCCGAAACTTAAAAAAAAAAAACCTTAGAGGGTTGTTTTTTTAAAATTTTTTTTCCAAAAAAAATAGAGGGAAAAAAAAAAGCCGGGGGGAAAACCCCCAAAACCCTAATTTTTTAGGGTTGTTTTTACTTTGGGGGTTGGTTTTAAAAAATTTTAAAAAAATTTGGATTAAAAAAAGGGTTTTTTTTAAAAAAAAATTGCTCTAAACTTTTTCCCCAAAGGGAAAAGGTGGTTTTTCTTTTTATTAAAAAAAATTTTTTTTATATTTAAAAAAACCCCAAAAAAAACTTAAATTTAAAAAAAAAAAACTAGTAAACTGGGGCCCCTAAACCCAGAGGGGAAAACTTGGAAATTAGGGAAAACCCCCAAAAATTAAAAAAAAAGGGGATCCAAAAAGGGGGGTATTCCCGGAAAAGGGGAAAAGGGGTTTGTTTTTAAAATTTTTTTTGGGATGGGTGGGGGGGGGGTATTTTCAAAAAAAAAAAATTTTGCTTAAAAAAACACTTGGAAGGGCCCATATTAACCCGTTTTTTGGGGAAAAACCTTCAGGAGGGGGAATTTTTTGGGTTACGGGAAAAAAAAAAAAAACTGGAAAAAAAGCCCTCGGGGGCCCGGTTTTTGGGAAAATTCCCCCCCCCCCCAAAAAAAAACAAAAAACTTTTAAAAAAAAGGGGGCCCCCAAAAAACAGGAAAGGGCCCCTTAAAAAAAACCCCCTTTCCCCGGAAAAAAAAAGGGGGAAACCTAATTTTTTTAAAAAAAGGGGGCAAAAGGGGAATTTTTTAAACTTATTTTGGGCCCCCCCCTGAAGGCCCCAATTTTGGGGGGTAAAAAAAATATTCCCCGGGAAGGGGCCGAAAAAAAAAACCAAAAAAAACCCCCCCGGTGAAAAGGAAAAATCTATTTCAAAAAGAGCTGTGGGGATCCTGGGGAAAATTTTTTTCCCCAAAGGCCCCTTTTGTTTGGGTGGATCAAAAAAAAAGGGCCCTTTTTAAAAAGGGCCCTTTTTAAGGAAAAAATTTTCCGGGGAAAAAAAACCCAA
>JAFNEN010006621.1:0-7500 GCA_019343175.1 Oedothorax gibbosus
ACAAATTTTCCCAATTTTACGTCATACATGTACCTAAAAGTGATTTTTTTGATTGTTTAAAGCATTGTTACCCAAAAAAGCGGGAAAGGGATTTTTTTTTTGCATACAATTATGCTTAGTTTTAATTTTCATTTCTTATTTTTTTTTTTAAAGTATTTTGGGGTAGTTTTTATTACTTTTGTTAATTATAATAATGAATTAAATTTTTTTGAAAATTTCAAAAAAATTTGGGGCAGACGAAAAAACCCAAAAATTTTTTAAATTTTTTGAGGAAAGAATATTTTGGAAAATTAGGGTGTGAAACACCAAAATTTCAATTTATTTATTTCAATTAATTGGAATTTAATTTGGCCCCGAAAGGGGGGTTAAAGGGGTTTTTTATGGAAAACAAACTTGTGTTTTTCCAAAAATACCGTTAAAAATCCTAGAAAATAGATGGCATTTTCAATTTTTTGGGGAATAAAGGCCCCGATTACCCCGAAATCTTTTATTTTGAAAGTTTTCCCCAACTCGTTTTTGAGGAACCTGTGCGCAAAATTATGAAGGGTTTTGGGGATTCCCCTTTTCATTTCTCATCAATTGCTTAAAACCCTTTGCTGTTTTTAAACTTGGAAATTCCTTTTTGGGCAAATTTCATTTTCTTTTTGTTTTTGGAAATTTAAAACATCCGTACTTTTAAAATTTTTATATATAATTTGAAAAAATAAAGGGGGAAAAAAAACTAAACCAGCAACCCCATTTTGGGTTACAATTCATTTTTCCCAATTAAATTTGGGGCGCAAAATTTTCCCTCCCGTTATTGGTATGGAAAACCCAGGGGAAATATAAAAAAAAAATTTTTTTTGGGGGTTTTTTTCCCCCACCCCAAAAAGTAAAAATGTTTGGAAAACAACCTTTTGGGCAGGGTGTTTTGAAGGGGGTTTGGGGAAAAGAGGGGAGGGAGGTGGGGGGAATTTAAAAAACAAAAACATCTTATGCTAATTGGGGAATAATTAAAAATTTGGGTTTCCCCAAAAGGAAATTTCAAAAATTTTATAATTAAATAAAAAAAAAAAGAAAATAACCCTTTTTAAACCCCCCAATTTAGGAAAAAAAATCAAACTAAACAGGGGTTTCGTTACAAAGGGAATGGTTTTTGCGGGTGGGACGCCCTTTTTTTTCATTTTCTAGGAAAGAGATGAAGGGTTTTTGGGGGGTATGCCAAGGGGGGGAAAGTCTTGAGTGACAAAAAAGGGGGAAAGAAAAAAAGTTCTTTCCCAATTTTTTAACGCATTGGGGGCCAACCCCAACCCCCTACTTGATTCCCCCAAAAAAGGAGGAAAAAAATTGATAAAGAATTTTTTTTCATTCCACATTTTTTTTACCACTCAACACGGGAAAAATAACATAATCTTTTAAATGATAGAGTGATGAGGGGAAAAAAGGTCATAATTAAATGGGCATGTTTAAATTTGAGTGGCAAAAAAAATGCCGGAATTTAAAAAAAATTTTCTTTCCCAGCATCGATTGATTAACCCAAAGTTACGTGAAAAAAAGAGCACCATCGAAGGGGAAAAGCAGGAGGGAAAAATGGGAAAAGGAACGTCACCGGAAGCAAGCCAATTACTGAAAAAACATAACACTCCGCAGAAATTCATTCGCCCCTCTGCATAAAAACCCTTGAATTGCTCCACAACATAATTAAAAACGAACCGAATATGTCCCCAAACAACTACGGTGGGCCACGGGTTTTTCTTTGGTTCTCGTAGGTTTACGCCTCGCATTTGCCCGGGATTTCAAAATTACAGGCGGGTTGGCGGGTTTAAAGTTGGAGGCTAAAATAGACGACGGTCCGGGCGACGAGTCTGGTACCACTGAAGACCTACCGAGTAATCGGAGTACGTGCCTTAAATCGTTGGGTTCCGAAAGTCCTCTAAGTTCCCATACCAAATAAATACCTTGGGGTGACAAGCCCAAAATTTTGGGTCCTCTATTTGCCTCTGTCTCAAAAAAATTAGATGGATCCACTTATTTTGTGTGGGGTTTTTTCTTTTTGGTCGTCTTACTTGCGAAGGCTTATAAGCGGTCTCGATCAAGCACCAAAAAGGGGAATATTTAGATCACCCTACGCCTCCCCCTGACTATATGTACGTCGTGGCATTGTAGCCGTTCACAAGGCCTACACCTAAGCTGGCAACTAAAGCATTTCATTCGGGGAGTAAGAACTATCAATAAATAAATGAAATTTGATGTTAAAATAAATAGAATCTTCGAAAGGACAACGGGAATGGCCACGCCTCAGGAGTCACAGCTTTCCCAAAAATTTTTTTCATACCCCACAAACAAAAAACTCGGTAGCTCTTCGAACTCACCTCGTTCGAATGTCCATTATTTTAAAAGTGTTTGACCAGGAAAAAAACACGTAGTTGCGTTTAGCTCATGGTTTGGGGTATCATTTTTGGGGCATTTTTGATTTCCCAAGTTTCTTTCTGCTCTTTTTAAAAATTTTTTTGACACTTCCCCTATAAAACCGTGTTCATTATATTATTTGTATCATTTTTGTTTTTTGCACATGGTGGATTTAAAAAAATTTTTACATCAAACCTCTGTTACGATAATAATTATACCTTGAATGCCGCAAAATTTTCTTTGGGAAAATAAATTCCTATTTTTCAATAATTCGCAATTGTATTTTCAATACGTTGGAATTGTCGGAAATACACGTTGGAGTTTACAACCAAATTTTTGGGAATAAGCTTCCCAAAAATTTTTTCGCGTGCTTCGGACAAAAAGGCGGGAAAAGTAAAATTTCGAATCTCCTAACCGTTGAGTAGTTTATGATGAGAAGATGAAAAAAGGAATCTTCAGCGGCTTTTTTAAAAAGGGCCAGACTACAGTTCGCAAAGGGCCCAATTGCTGGATTAGAAGAATGTCCAGGGAAAGTAAAGGAAGCTTTCCTTGTACATGACTGTTTAAAGTTCAAAGTGTGGGAACCCGAAATTGATGAAAAAATTTCCGACCTCATTTCAAATTGTCGGGCATTCTCGTGGTGATAAAAATTGTGAAAATTTTTGCTTGTATTTGAAATGTGGGACCGCCGAAAACCCCGCTCAAGAAACATTTAGCAGCGAGATCGCCAGTTTTTGTACTATTTTAAGAAAAAAATGGAAGGGAGTGGTGAGGTTTTCGAAATTACGGACGTCAAATCTGATGTTCTTAAGGCTATGCTCAAATACATCTACAGTGGTAAAATCTATCCTTTAACTAGTAGGAAGCTGAAGATTTGCTTGTTGCAGCTGACATCTACCAACTCAAAGAACTTAAGGAATTGTGTGTTGAGGACTGAAGTCAACGTAACTTTGGATGACGTTTCTCGCTTGCTAGGGTCGGCCTTTTTTACGATGAGATTTAAAATCACATGCAAAAGAAACTGTTTGCAAGTACGAGAAATTTTCTGAATTGGAACATACTGAAGAGTGGAAGAATCTAGAAAGCAAATATCCTTCTTGCAATAGAAGTACTCAAATCTGTTATCGATCACTCTCAAAAAACTAAAAAAAAAATTAGTCCTGATTTAAAAAATCCTTGGCCTGCAGTTCTGTTGTAGATTATAACATTTTGACTCTTGATTGAATTCTAAGATGATTTATTTTGGGCTTTTGGGTATTGGATACACTAGTCGAGTTCTTGTTTAGATAATTTTAAAGTTTTTGTAACTTTTTTTGTATAATTAAAGTGTTCATAAATTTATTTTTCATATACTTTATTTGGCTTTAATTTATTTTACAATTTTGAATCTTTCATCGAAACAAAAACAGTAATTGTAAGAATATAAATGTTTTAAAAATTCTCGGAAAACGACTACAAAACATTTTCAAATCGTTTTCTAGAATGTGAAAAAGTAAATTCATGACACATCTTTTTTTTCTTTTTTTTTTAACCCCATAGCACATTCTTCCATAACTAAGCTCTTTAATTTTGAAAAAAAAAATAGTGAACATAACCGTGGTTATTAAGTTCTCCCCTTACTATGCCTTATTTTTTTCATATTTTTTTAAATTTTGTATAAACAAATAGTTACATGCATAAAAAAATATGCAGTTATCTTTGCAAGTCCAAAATTCAACTAGCTCATTCAAAATTCGCAACAAATTTCATTTTCATATTACACCCGATTATAGTTATTTAAAACTGTTTTTAGTAAAGTGTCAAACTTTTATGGGTTTTTAATTTAATAAATAAAAAAATCCGTATATAAATAGTATGTCTCCCTCTAAAAGTTTTGGAACTTTAAAAATAAAATTTGAAGATAAGATTTCCGGAACCCATTTTTTCCAGTCCAAAAGACACGAAGAGCTAGTGTAAAGTTTCACATATTTGTATCTTGATTAAAAAATAAGTTATAACGCATTTTCTATGAACATAACTTATGAAATAAATAATAAAAACTTAACCAGTGATTATCTCGGCTCGTGTGATACTCAAATCCTTACTAAAATAACCCTTTAAGACCGGCTATCAGATGGCGCTGATTTAAGTTTATGAGACTAATTTTAGAGTTTATCGAAAAAAAAATGCTTTAAACAGCATGAATGCCAGCAACTCCATTTTTTATACAAATTAACGACTGGTACAAGTCAGCTGCTTGGGTATCGATATTTTTGAAAAGCTTGAACATTCTCTTTATCCCCGCATGTCGGGGATAGCTCGGTCTTAAAGGGTTTATATAAAAAATAAGCAGCTCTGATATTTTTTAAGCATTGATAAATAGTATTAAAAAAACTTGATAGTTTTAAACTGATCGCAGATCTTATTTACATCCAAAGTCGAAAAATTAAAAATGATAAAACTATTTTTTACACAACTTTACAACAACTAAACCAATTTTGATTTTAAAATCAGTCTGTTTTATGAAAATTGTAGAGAGAACCATATTTTTAAAATCTTAATATATTGTTGGAAAGTAGATTTTTTAAAAAAATAAAGCAAAAAGTATAGTAATTTTTTGCATTTTTAAAATATAATTTTTCTTTACATCTATGTTTAGTTTTTGTGGGGAACGTAAACTTTGATTAAAATTTTTTATAGTTGACAATAACTAAAAAAATTTTTTTTGTCTCCTCAATACCAATTTATCGTGTTAACAAGAAAATTTATGCTGTGTTTCGTTTCACATAACGCAGCAACTTGCCACTGAATTGACATTGTCCACTGGGACTGTGGTGAAAAAATACGAAGCCAGTTGAAAAAAACTATCTCTCGCGATGTTTAATCTAACCAAAGCTAAATTATTAAATTAATATATTGCCCAAATTTGTTTATTTTTGAATTAATTTGTCTCCGAATTTTTTTTCCTTAAAAAGTGTTGGGTGTTTATTCAGGTGTCTGTTTGTCAGTTGACTGTGGTTCTAAATACGACACCGTTGCCCATAGCTCTCCTGTAGCTCTAGTGGACGCTAATTCAAATCAACTCTAAATTTTTGATTTACAGAACACTCTATTGTATTTATCAATATACATAACCCACACAAATTCCAAAAAAAAAGTTCAAATAAAAAAAAAGTTTGTTTACATCTTGATGGCATTACACTTTTAACAACAATTCAAAGTTCAAGTGTGGGTGGACGAAATAGGAAATGTTTCCAACTGTTATTACGCGTTGAGTCATAGCGGTATTGGGTTAAAGGGGGGACGTGCGGCCCTTTTAAACCAGAAACGCCCGGAATCACAAAAACCCTAAAAAACAAGTACAAATGGAAACTTTTATTTTTCGACTTACATTTGTGAAAGTTAGAATTAAAAAACGATTACCTCAAACTAAATTCGTGATGAAAGCCGAAAATTTCTCATTGAAAAGATTTAAGACATGGAGAGCCCAAGGATGGTTAGTTTTTTTGTTGTCCTTTCAGACAAAACTAAAACAACACTTGGTTCGGGAAACCAAAAAGGCCTTACACACGGGATTTTTATAAACCATAGGCCAAATTAACGACACACCATAACTTTCTTCGTGGGAGGGTGTGGACCCCTTAAAATAATAATCGGCGGATTTATGTTTCCTGAAAAAAAAATTTCCGGTGAATTTTCCCCTAAATTAAACGGGTTTAATTATAGGTGCGTTTTCCAAGGGGTGCCCAAACCATGGGCGCGACTTGACGGCGTTAAAAATTATTACAGCCCCTCGCAAAAGTCCGCGTGTAATTTCTATCTTTTCCACCCTTTTTAACCCCCCCCCCTCCCACAAAAAAAAACCTCCTCACAAGGAGATAAACTTATTTGCTATTAGAATCACGAACCTTTGATAAAACAAAGGCATAAGTGAAAAACACAATTTTTTTTTTAATTTATACTAAAGAAGAAAAATACAATCAAATAACATAATTGTTTTTTCAGGTATGAAAAAATTCTTATGCAAAAATTTTTTGTTTGAGTTGCATAGTTCTTTAGATAGTAAAAAATATTTAAAAAAAGCTCTCTAACTTATGACTAGGGCCATCTCTTTTATAAACCATATTTATGCTGTCTATTAGGTCCTTCTAAGACTTCAGATAAGAAGACTGCGTATTGCAAAACCCAAATGTGGCCAAACATTACTACCCAAGTCAGGTGAATTTTGGGGCAACGACTTGGAATAGTTGCCAGACCTAACATAAAAAATGGGAAAAATTTTGATATTTTTTAAAGGGATTTATTTTTTGTTGTTTTTTTGACAAATATTCATTTTTGGTGCGGTAAGCCCCCCTTTTAAACCCTTCGTCAAGAAAGACAGACCAACAGAAACACACACATAATGGACCCCACAAATTTTTAGAGACAGGCCAACTAGAGGATCCCCAGTTTGGGCTTGTCCCCCAGAGGGTTTGATTCGGTAAGGGGAATGGGGATTTGGAAACCCCCCAAATTTGGCCAAACCCCTTACTACCAAAACCCTGTTGGGATTGAAACCCGAACCCAACTAAAATTTAATAATTTTTTTAGTAAATTTGTATATTTTTTCTCCGCACAAATATCGCCAAAGCGATGCAAAGATAAGCCCCCTAAAAAGATGCAACCAAACCAAAAAAAAATCCAATTCCTAGGTTTTTTTTTTTGGGAACTTTATAAAAAGAGAAACCTATGAAAATTTGATTCTTGAAAACGGAAAAATTCGTAAAATTCTTTAAAATTGGGGTTGGTCTGGGGGGCCCAGCCCCGGTAGGCATTTGCCCGCATGGGATGTCCCCTTCGGGGCCGGGCATCGCCAAAAAAACTGCCGAATAAAAAAAAAAAAAAAAACCCCGTGTGGAGGGGGTGCACTTTAAAAAAATATCCTTCAAAATCCTAACCCGCTACATACGATGTCGCCCCCGTTGGTGCCTACTCAGGTGTCGGCTCGTCCTTGACTGTGGTTCTAAAATACGACGCCCGTCTGCAATAGCCTTGTGTAGCTCTAGTGCGACGATAATTAAAACTAAACTAATTTTTAATTCTAGATTTTTTACCGACGAAATGGGAAAAAGTGCTATATTTTTCAGAAAACAG
>JAFNEN010006621.1:12500-21676 GCA_019343175.1 Oedothorax gibbosus
ACAAAAATGTGGGATTTATTTTTGTTGTTAAATTCTTTAAATAGGGATTTTTTTAATGGTTAAATTTTTAAAATAAATTTTATACATTTTTTTTTTTAAATTTTTTTATTTTTTAATAAAAATTTAAATTATGTTCGCCTTGAGCTTTTGACGAAAAAACCTACTCGTGTTTTTGATAAACTTTTTCAAGAAGACTCAATACAATTTAAAGGTTGTGAATTTTAAAAAATTTACCCCTTAAAATAATCCAGGGAGAAAAAAAATGCAGTTAAAACCACTAAAAATATGCAAAAAGGCTAAAACTTTTTAAAATGGGTATTTAATTTTTAGAACTAAAAACCAAGTAGTTTTTGGGCAGAAAAACTTTGAACTTGGGTTTCAAAGCGGTCATTTACTTTATTGACTACTATTTAATTTGTTTTTAAAACTAAACTTTAAAAAAAATTAAATTTTGACCCTAAAAATTCTTTTCGGTGAAAAAAAAAAAAAAATAAGTATTTAATGAGTAAAATTAAGTTTTTAGAACGTTTTTTCCAAGCACAAAACCCTTTGTTAAAGTACCCGTTTTGTTTTTTAAAAGGTTAAAAAAATCGTTTAAAAGTTTGTATTGTGAATTTTAATAAGAAAAATAAGTGTTTTTTTTTTAATTTCAAAGGGCTCATTTGTCTGGGAAGGAAATCGTAAATTCGGTTTTTTTTAAAATTTGTCTGACAAAAAAAACTTATTTTGAGCGTTGAAAAAACTTCATAAATAAAAAAGTACGAATGAGTAGGAATTTTGACAAAAACATTTTGCGATTAAATTTTTTTTGACACTTTTTCCTGTAATTCATCCTACTTAAAATTTTTTTGGGGGCGCGTTGGGTTTTTTGTATAATTTTTACCCATTCTGGTACAAACCCAAATTTTTTAAAAAGGTTTTAGTTTTGAAAAAATATTATTTTTTTAGCTAAATATTATTTTTTTACATTTGCAGTGTTTACAAGCAGGGGTTAATCCTCTACTATTATGTGTACGGGTGGTTTATCTTACATCGACACGGCACGTCGTCCACAGGGTGGGTATTATTTCCCCAAAATTCCCAGTAAAAAAAAATTTTAGTAAAACCTATATTAAATTGGGTTTTTTAATCCGATGAATGGTTAAAAAAATTTTCATCATTAAACAAGGGATCGGAAAATTTAAGGTGTATTACACATTGAACTTTTTTTTTTCGGTTTTTTCTAAAAGTACAAAATTTTTTTATTTTAAAACCTATAAAACCACAAAAGGTTTGTGTAAAATATTTTTTTAAAAATCAAAGTTAATTAGCATTTTATGCATTAAATTGCAAAATTTTTAAAACCACAAAACCCAAACCTAATTTTGACTTGGATAGAAACTACCACAATTAAACCCCCCCCTCCCCCCCCCATAATTCTCAATGTTGTGAACTTTAAAATTTTTTGCTTTCTTTTTAGTTTTTAAAAAAAAATTTTAAATTTTGGCAAAACCAAAAAAAAAGTCATGTTTTTTTACAAAAGTTTAACTTTGACCCTTTAAAAAAAAAATAGTTTTTTGGACCCAATTTTTTTTTAGGTTTACAACATCTCACAACTAATTCTATATTTAAATAAAAATTTTTTAAAAAAAAAAACCTATTTAACTTCAGGTTTCCCTTTTTTGAAAAAGTAACTTAGCAAAAAAATACAGTTTTATGACATTTATTTTTAAAAAGGAAAAATACAAATTCAAGCATCTGAATTGGGAAAAACCCTTTTAAAGAATGGATCAAAATTCAAAAATTGTATCTTTTAAAGAAAAATTTGGGGGGCTAAAAAAATTTAAAGTTTAAAAAAATACCCAATTTTTGGAATTTTTTTTAATTTCCATTTTTTGCACGCCTTTAAATTTTAATATTTTTTTATATTTTTGTGGTTGAATATTAATAGTTAAGAGAATTTGGCAATTTTAAAAAGCGTAAAAAAATTGTTTCTTTAGGGGATTTTTTAAAAGAAAGGGACAAACAAAAAAAATAGAATGTTTTCAGTTTTCCTTGGTTTTAAAAAAAAAAACCCTCTATTATGCAATGCACAGAAAATTTTTTTAATTGAAAGAGAAAAAGGGCTGGACTTCAGCCAGAGCGTAAAAAACGTATGACTTCCTTTTCTCAACTGACAAGAAACATAAACATGAAAAATTATTTCTTCAAAAATTTTTGTATTTTTAATTAAAAAAAGTTTTTATTTTTTTTTAGCTCCAAAGCCCCTTTTAAATTTTACCTAGAAAAAAATGGGAAAAAAATTAATTGGGGAAATTTGATATCTTGGTTTTCTGAAAGAAAAATTAGATCGCATTTTGCGGGGAAAAAGAAAGGGATAATTTTCAATTTAATTTTCAAAAAAATTGAACTGAACTTTTAAACCGCATTCAGTTAAAAATACAAAAGAATTTACCCAATCCCTTAATCCTCGTTATCTTTTGTGTTTAATAATGTAATATTTTTTCCTATTTTTGTACAACAGCATTTAATGTACAACGGGATGTGACCAAGTCGGGCAAGGTCGTGTGTACACAGCGCAGGGCTTTACGAGGCCCGAGCTTGGGAAATTTTGACATTAGGGGCATACCAGGGGGGTTTGTGCACGACATCATCTATTCCCTTTTTGGGGCCAAAACCAACATGGGGGGTGTTCGTATAGACCCCGGGGTATGATTTGGGAAAAAGGTAAAGAAAAACAGTTTCGATGTCCCTTTTTTGTCGTTCAAAATTATGTGATTTTTTTTAAGAACTTTTAAAAGGGGGGGGGTTTTTTAAAATTTTTTTAATTTTTTTTAAATTTAAGGAAAAGGTTGGAAATTTGTACTCTATGTTTAGCTTCTTTTTTCCCCCCTCTTTTGGGGTTTTTAGAATCTAATCAGAATTCCACCATCAAAAACTTTTTTTGTCATTGTGGTTTTTTTTTTACTCTCAACTCACAAATTTTAAAGTAAAAATTATTTTTGTTTTTTCGAAAATAGACATTTTATTTAAGATATAGACACAATAGAGGTCCTAACACCCAAAATGTTTTCTTCTAATTTCACTAGATGAAAAGTCCGAATTAGTGTACCTTTATTGTATTTTGAATGCGTTCAATCTCTTTTTAACTAGGTAATTTGAAAAATAATTTGCTCACACCTGCACCAAGATTTCCTGGGATCTATCTCCCCCGTTTGGCCTGCAGTGGAGGCCTCCCCGCTTTGTGTCACCCAAAATGGATGGGGCCCTTTAAAGGCAGTTAAATGCCCCAATACCCCCTACTTTTAAAGGGCCGGAGAACTTATTTCCCTGACGATAGGGACCAATTTGGGGATTTCGCCCCGAAAAACGTTCATCACTGATTTTATACTAAAGATAAGCAAAATCAAGCTATCTTTGGGTCAACCCCTCAAATCGGTCAATTTTCCAATGATCCAATAACGATTTCCAAAAGTTACGTTGCTTGTTTGTCCCTTTTAGTGGATCTAGTCTGGTGGTTTGACGCCTCCTTTAAAAATTCGACTATTATGTCCATGAGTTTTTGGAGGCTCGGTTTGGGTGGTAAATTTAAAATAAATTCTTTAAAACTTCATGTTACATTTCACTACTTTTCCCAGGGGGGTACAAAAATTCCGCCCCCCGTGTTAAACACCCCCATCTGAGCTACTCTTGGCGTCGGTGGATGGCCAGGGGGCGAAAGATCGGCATGGTTGCGAGAAGAGCCCCAAGAGCGTTTCGTCAGAGTGCTGTCAATGGGTCGGACTTTTGGGTTTTAGGATTCGTCTGGACTGGGAGACCCGGGGCTCGGACCGAGGGGGGAAGTACCGGGTAAAGAACTTCTCAAGCTGGTGGAGGGGAGGAAATAAAATATTTTAAAAGGGGAAATTTTTTGTTATTATAAAATCAAAAATTTTCGACCAACAACAGGCCAGAGGCCCGCAAGTTTGGGCTAGAAATTTTGTAATTTTTTACCCCTCTCCAATACCTATTTAGATTCTTCTTGGTTATTCTACTCTCTTCGAAAATTTCAACATAATCTGGTGAACGTTTCATCATTGACAACAGTACGGGAAAAAAAAAAATTTTTCCCCCTTTTTTTAAAATAGGATGATTTTTTTTAAATTTCTCCCAGTCGCTGGTTCGTCAAACTGTAAAAAAATTACTGTTTTTTCCTCTAATAACAATACTTTTTTGTTTTTTCACATTCTATCCGTAATTTTCAATTTTGCCCCTAAACAATGAAAATCTTTCAAAAAATATCACTTTGACAAATTCAAAAAATTAACTACTAAAAAAAGCAATTATAGCTTCGACCATGGGTGCAGTAAGGAAGGAATAAAAGGTAAACCTGGGGGCAAAGGATCAATCCAATACCGATTTAAGAAACAAGGGGAAAAATAGGGGTTTATCATCGTCAAACTAACCTCTGGATTTTTTTCCTTAATCCTTTAACAAAAATTGGAACTGCTGTTCTCTAACTTAAGAACAATTTTACCCCCCCCCAATATATTATAAACCGATGATGTCATAAAACGAAACTTTATTCCCCAAAATTGAAAAACCATTTTTAACAGTGTATAAAAGGGAAAAAATATTAATTTTGTAAGCGCACTAAGTGTTTTATTGTGCGCTAAAAAAAGGGAAATTTTATTTGGTGTTCTGGACAATCCTCTTCAATCAACAAATTTTTTGTTTCACTAGCATTGAATTCAAAAAATTTAAATATTTTTATTGATGAACAAATTTTTCTTACAGGAATTGAAAGGGTTTTTGAACCCAAAAATTATTTTTGTTTGGGGCAGTGCCAGTACGAAATTCAGACTACGGAAGGATATGAAGCCCCAAGCACTGAGTATGTGCCATTTTTAAAATCAAAAAGCTACAAAAATTTTGCTCGAAACCAGAAAAATATTTAAAATTTTTTATCAAATATCGGAAAAAAAAAAATTTTCGTTTGAGTTTTAATGGAAACCCCAAAAATTAAAAAAGGACGAATTTAAAATATTATTTCATTTAATTAAATAATTATTTTAAACCAGTATGACTTGTTAACCAAACGGAATCCAAAAGTAATAATTAAAAATTTTAAAAGGGGTTGTAAAAAAGGTTTTTGACTTGAGAAATTTTTAAATCGATTTTTTTTAAATTTTAAACGAAAAATTTTAAAAAAAAAAAGTTCTGTATTTCCCTTTAAACTTAAAGGGATCCTTGGGCATTTTTTTTTAAAATTTGTTTGCGTATTTTTGGGGGGCCAAATTTTTTAACTTAAATTACTACGATTAATTTTTTTTAAATATTATTTACAGGCTGTTTGACTGGAAAAAGGAGAACTTTTTAGGGAAAATGGGGCCCGGGTTTGCGATGTACACAGTCCCTTTTAAAAAAACCTTTCGACCAATGGGCTATGAAACACTCATGTGGTAAAGTAACATTTTGTAAACTTAATTTATCCCATTTATTTTTTTTTTACTATGGTCTTCATCTGTCTTATGTTTTTTTTATTTAGGTAAAACAAGCAAAAAATTTTTTTTCCCATTTAAAATTTTCCTTTGGGATAGTTTTCATTGATTTTTCTAGGGGTTTTTTTTACAGCTGAAAAAACCCCAAATTTTGGTTAAAAAAAGGGTACCTCGAAAAAACAAGCTTGTAAAATTTAATTACATAAGTTTTTTAGACGGTCGTTCTGTCTTTTTTTTTATTTTTTTTAAAACTTACAAACAGTTTATTTTCGCGTACAAAACCCTCGTTTAAAAAAGTTTTTTTTTTTTTTTTAGCATGATGGACTAAATTGTGGGTAAAAAAAGGGTGCTCGAAACAAAAACTTGTGGTAGGGGGCCCTTTTTAGGGCGAACCTACCCTCGGCAGCAAAGACAACACGCCTCGGGGTGGGCTCAAAAATGGGTGGGAGGAGGTCCCCCTGGTCCTATACTAAGCTAGCGGTTTCTTTGCCTTTTACGAGGTAACCTATAATATGTTAATATAAAAAATTTACATCAAATTGAGCAGGCCGGATTTAGTTTTTTATGCCCCCTAGGCCTTTGTTTTTTGTCGCCCCCCCTTCACCCATCGAAAGGAGGGAGAAATTTGACCCAAAAAATGTTTTTGTGATGATAATTTGTATTTTTTTTCAAATTTCATCGTAAAGAAAAATTTAATTTAAAATAAAAAAATAAAAATTAAATAAATAAATAAGCGCTGTAGATACACACTGAAAACCAGCAAAAGATTCCCCCGTTCACGTCCCCTTTATACGAGAAGGGGCGAAGGGGACTTTTATTCGGGAGGCAAAAACTCGCCCTTGATACAGTTTAACAGGCCCCAAACCCGAATATTAAAAATCTAAAAATTTTTAATATAAAAATAAAAAGGGAGCAGCTTTTAATCAATATCTGCTAAAGAAATATAATTTTAAAGAAATTTAATTTTCTTAAATTTTTAATTCAATTTCGGCAGTGTAAAAAAGTTTCACTAAATAAATTGCGTACCCCAAAAGGGTTAAAATAAATGAACAATGATACAAAAAAATAACAATGTTTAAATAAATAATTCAAAAAAATCTTTAAAATTTAATCGATTTATTTTGAAGACGAAATTAAATACTTAAAGTGTAAGGGGAAAAAATTTTTTTAAAGCTAGTTTATTGTTTTTTTTTAAAGACACCCTTTAAAGAGCGTTTATTAAAAAAAACGTTTTTACTTTTTTATAAGCAATGTGTGCTTATTTAATTTTAAAATAAATTCATTTTTATTTCCTTTTTGATTTGCCCCCAAATTTAACTCTGGGAATGGACCAAAAAATACGATGACACGGCAAAAGTCCCTTTTCTTATCACGAGACCAATGGATTGGATACGAGGATGAACAGCATTTGGAAAAAGGTATTTTGCTTAGAACTAGTCGAAAATAATTATATAAATTTTTGAAAGGCCTAAACGTCAACTGATCCTATCACATCATATTGCTTTGACTACCAATAATTTTTTTCTTTCAATACCTAATTAAATAAGAGGTAATGAAAGTTTACGACGGGGTCGAAATACAAAAACGGAGTTTTTGCTCTTTTTTAAGGGCTGTTTCCCGGTTTTGAACATTGTTCCGTTTCAACTGTCTTCTGTGTGTTTTAAAAACCACTCTAAGCTGAACTAAAAGAGCTACGAATTTAAATTTGGTAACGGACACTAAGCCTGTCGGACGGCGAATAAGGTTATAGAGAAAATCGGCATGCGCAAAAGGTAGCTGCCTAAACTTTATTTTTAAATTTTTTTTATTTTCTTATTAGGCTGTATTTAAATTTAAATTTTTTGTTTTAATAAGGGGAAATTAAAAATTCAAATTTTGTAGTGTTGCACACCCCTAATTATATGATGGATGTTTTTTTTTTTTTTAAAAAATATGTAATGCCCTCAATGATCGCATCGTACCAAAAATAATTAAAAATTTAAAAAAAGCAAATAATTTCATTTTTAAAATTTCATTTAAATTTTTATTTAAAACCTTTAAAACTCAAATACTGGTTGTGAATTTTTATATAATTTCAATTAGGAAGTTGGGGAATTTTTTACCGTGATGATGTAACATGAATAGTTTTACTATTTAAATTTTTTTTATTTTTTTAAAAAAAATACCACCTCACCTCTTTTCCTAGAGGATTACATCAAGAACAAGGTTAGGGGGTGCCATGATTGGGCTATCGACATGGCGATTTCAAGGGAGGTGTGGTCGAAAAGAATGCATTGCCGGGGTATGAACGAGAGGCTGGGGGTTTTATGTTCCACCAACCCCGGATCCTATCAAAACCACAGAAGGCTCCACTTTGTCCACAAGAAAATGTGGCCTCCAAGGTAACATATTTGTTTGAAATTTTTGTATACCTGCAGGGCTGGCCAGACATTTTGGGGCCCCAAAACCTGATTTTTTGGGGGCCCTTTTCAAACTCAATTTTAACTAAAAAAAGAAAGGAAAAAAGATTTTTTAAAGTAAGGTCATCTCAAAAAATAATATCAATCCACACTGCTTAATTTTTTCGAAAAGCAAAGTAATATATTTTTGATTACTTTGGCCGTAAAGGATACAAAATTGTTAGGGTGAAGCAAAATTTACTGTTTTAAAGCCTTTTTGGGGGGGCCCTTAAATAAGGGGGCCCAAGCGCGGGCGACAGCGATGTCAGGGCCGGGGTGGGGATGAAAATAGTAGTGATAATTTATTCTAGGGTTAGTTTTTAGTAAGCCCTAAATATAGTGCAGCATCAAAACTTTTAATATTTAGTGATATTTTTTTGTTGTTAGGTTTCGATCATGGTGTCGCCATACAAGTTTTTCACATTTATAAAATCCGAACAATAAAAAAAATTGGGGACCAAAAAAAAACCAAAAAGGCCCCCGCAAAATTGATCCCCAAAATTCTATTTTTTTTACCATTTCCCAAAAACAAACAAATTCTTTTGAATCTTCTGCTTCAAAATATTTAAAATTTAAACCCAATCCCCCCAGGTTCCTGCTTTATGAAATTTAAATAACTGAATTAAAAATCCTATTTTTCTTATTCCGGAATTTTTGGTTTTTAAAATTTTTAATATGGTAGATATAACTTTTTAATTGAGTTTTTGCACTTTAAAGATTTTTTCTGGAACTTGGATATTACGCATTTTCAAAAAAAAAAATGATTTTAGGGGAAACTCGAACGGGGGGAGCGTGGTTTGTTTGTCGAAAAGAGTACAAAGCTTGATATAAATGCGCGCATTTTAGGCCGGGCTGTTTTAGTTTTTGACCAATTTCTGTGGGTGGTTTTTTTATTCGAGGTTTAAAACAACTTGACGTAACTGAAAGCTTTGTGGGAAAAACTGCTAATGACAAAAAAGGTGAAAAGAAATAGCTTCAAATTTTTAGTTGCAACTTTTTGTCATTCACAAAAACACAGTTTTTTTTTCATGAATTTAGTTTTTTTCTTTAAAAGCTTGGGGGCTTTTGGCTTAGCCGTAATTTAGGTCCCTCGCGTCATTTACCAACGCCTGACACCTATGCACTTGGCCGTTCTTCCCCCGATGCTTCAGATTTGGCCATCGCTTAGTTTAAAACGTGCTAAGTGAATTTTAGGAAATTTGTCCATAAACTTTTATAATTTCTGTACAATCTTCCGATTTTCAAATTTTTTATCTGTTTGGAAGATAGGGAAAAATTC
>JAFNEN010006625.1:0-25388 GCA_019343175.1 Oedothorax gibbosus
CCTTTTTTTCCCCCTTTTTTTTTTTAGCCCCAAAAAAAAAAAAACGGGGAAAAATTAAAAATAAACCCGGGGGGGAACCCAAACCCTTTAAAAATTGGCCCCCCAAGGAAGGGGGGCCAAAAATTTTTGGTTTTTTCCCCCCCCTTTTTCCCCTTTTTTTTTTTCCAAAAAAGCTGCCAAAACCGGGAAATTTTGGTTTTTTGGGTTTTTTTAGGGGGGAGGGGGGTTTTTGGGGGGGGGGGGGGGGCAAAACCCCTTGATAAAAGGGGCCCCCAAAAAAAGGGGAGGGTGGGTTTTTGGTTTCCCCCTCACCCTTTGGTTTTTTGTTTTTTTTCCCAAAAAAAAGGTTTTTTTTTTTGGGGGGATTTTTAGAGGGAGGAAAAATTTTTTAATTTTTTTTTCCAAGAAATTTAAAAATTAAAAATTTTTTTACACCAAAACCCAAAATTTTTTTTTGGGGTTTTTTTTTTAAAATTGCCCCCCTTTGGGCCCGATTTTCCCTTTTCCCCCTTTTTAAAAAAACCTGCCCTTTTTTTTTTTTTAAATGTTCCCCTTCCCAGAAAAAAAAACCCCCAGTCTTAAATGAGGGGTTTAAAAAATTTTTTGAAAAACAAATGCCCAAAACCCGCAGAAAAAAAGCCAAAAAAAAAATTTGGAAAAAGGGGGGGAAAAGGCCCGGTGGGCCAAAAACCCCCCCAAAAAACCCGAAAAAAAATGCTAAAAAAAAAAACATTTAAAAAAAAAAGGGGGTTTGGAAAAACCCGAATTAAAAAAAAAAATATAAATTTAAAAGAAAAAGGAAAAAACCAAACAAATTTAAAATTTTTTTTCCCCCTTTTTTAGTTCCCCCCCCCAGTTTTTTTTTTTGGGGGGGGGTATCTTTTTAGGGAATGGGGGGAAAAATTTTTGGGGATTTTCAAAAATTTTTTTTTTTCCTTTCCCTTTTTTTTTAACCGGAAAATTTTTTTTTTAAATAAAAACTTTCAATTTAAAAAAAAAAATTTTTTTTCCCAAAAAAAAATTTATGAAAAATAAAAAAAATTTTTTTCCCAATTTTTAAATTTTAAAAATTTCCCCCTTTTAAACAAAAAAAATTAGGAACCCCTTTTTGGGGATTAAAATAAAAAAGGTTGGGAAAAACTTTTTCCCCGCCGTGGGTTTCTCTTTGAAAATTTTTTCCCCTTTAAAAAAGTAAAAAAGGGGGGGCGGGTTTTTGCCTGTCCCCCCCCCGGAAATAAAACCCCCCTTTTTTAAAAGGTTCCCCCCCCCCCCCCAGTTTGCCCCTCTTTCCCCGTTTTATTTCCCCAAATTTCCCCTTTTTCCCGTCAACCCCCGTGCCCAGACACTGGGGGTCCAGAAAAAAATTTGCTTGTAAACCCCAGCATAGAAAAAAACTTTTCGTGAGATTTATGGAAAAAACCGGATTTCCCCCTTTGGGGCCCAACCACGGAAAAAGGGGAAAAAAATCTGCCCGGGGCATAACCCCCGCGGTAAAAATTTTTTCCCCCTAAAAAACCACCCTACGGGGGGGGGGGGGGGACGGGTTTCAGGGTGTCATGAAAAAATAGCTGACACTGGGGTTTCCTTTTATGGACGGGGAGGTGGCCTCTTTCTTCATCCCCTCTTTTTTGTTTTTTAAATCCCAAAAGCTACCCCCAAATGGTTCCCCCTTTTAAGGGGGAAAAAAGAGATCCCAGTGTCAGCTACCCTTTGGAGACAGGAAAGGAGGGCATTGGCCCCCCCCCGAAAGACAATGGGGCCGTACAGGGTTTTTTTTTGGGGAATTAATCGCGGTATGAAAAATAGGGAAAAAACTTTCTTGGTTAGCATATGAAAAAATTAAAAAACATCAAGTATATTGAAAAAATTAAAACATATTCAGCTTACTTTTGGGGATAAAGTTTTTTAAAAAAAAAATTTTTTTAAAAAAAATCAGTAACTCTGCTAAAAAAAGAAAAAAAGTGAGCTTTTTTGATATTTTAAATAGTGTTTAAAATTAATTTGGTAGGGGACTTATCAAATTTTTTTTGTTAAGGCCTTTTTGGTATGCCCCTTCATATTTTTTTTTTTTCAAACCCCCTAAAAACCAAATGCTTCCACCCCACCATAATTTTTTTTTTTAAAAACGTAGCAAGACAAAAAAATAGAGATAGGCTTTTTCTCTCTGCCCCAATTTTGTTGGGCTCAAAAGGATTTTTTAGGGGCGGGCGATAAAATTTTTTTTTTTTTACAAAGCGCTTGAGTGGGGGCCCATTAAAACCAAGACAAGATAATACCCCAAAAAAATTGTTTTTTTCGAATTTACTATCTTAAAAAAAGTTTTTGGGGAAAAAGTTTTTTTTTTTTGGAAACACTTTAATAAGGTTTAAAAGGAAAAAGGGTTTTGGGTTCAATCAGTTTTTTTGCAAAAAAAATTTTTGGGTAACAAAAGCGCAAACACCCAGCCAAAAAAAAAGAAAAGCCAAAATTTTTCCCAACCCCTTTTGGGGAAAAATCCCCAAAACCCCCCCCTTTTTTAAAAATTTTTTAATTTTTCCAAAACCCAAGGGAAAAATTTTTTGCGTTTCCCCCTTTAAATATTAAATTTTCCCCCCCTTTCTTTAAAAAGTAAAGGTTTTGGCCCAAATTTTTAATTTTTGGGAAAAAAATTTTTTGGGGGGGATTTAAACAAAATTGGGAAATTTCCCCCCCCCCCCCCCCCCCCGAAATTTTTAAAACCCCCAATTTTTAAAAAAATATACATAAAAAAACAAACCTTTCCCGTTTTTTTTTTTTTAAAACTCCCCTTTTTTTTTAAAAAACCCGGGCCCTTTTGCCTTTTTAAACAAAAAATGCCCCCTTTTTGGGGGCCCCTAATTTTTTTGTCCCCTTCCAAGGGTTTTTTTTTCTATTAGGGGTTTTTTTCCAATTTTTTGGGCCCAAGAAGGTTTCCCAAAAGGGAAAGGGAAAAATTTTTTTTGGGTTTTTTTTTCCCCCAAAACCCCATCACTGTTTTTTTTTTTTTTTTTTTTATCCGGGCCCCTTTCTTGGGTTCAAATTTTTTGCAAACCCAAAAAATTTTTTTCTTTTTTTATTTTCATGGGGGTTTAAAACCCCTAATTAATTTAATTTGGAAAATTTAAACCCCCCTTTTCCTTTTTTTAAAGGGGAAATTTGGGCAGTACTTAAAAAGGGTTTTTAAAAGGGTTTTCCCAAAAAATATTTAAAAGGGGAAAAACCCTTTTTCCAAAACTTGGCGGAATTTTGGAAAATGGCCCCAAAACTGTAAATTTAAAAAAAACCAAAACCAAAATTTGGGGTTTTTCTGAAAAAAACCCAAAAACCCCCCCCCCCCCCTTTTTTAAAAAAAATAGTTAAAAAAAACCAAAAAAAAAAAAAAAAAATTTTTTGGAAATCCCCCCCTTTTTTTTTTTTTAAATTTCCCCCCTTTTTTAATTTTTTTTAAAATAACCTTTTTTCAGGTGGGGGAAAAAAAAAAAAAAAATCCTTTTTTCCCTTTTTTAAAAACCCCCTTTTAATATCAAAAAAGAGGCCAAAAAAAAACTTAAACCAAAACCGGGGAAATTTTAAATGGAATTTTTTGGGGCCCAGAGGAAAAAACCCTTTGCAAAAAATGTTTTTCCCCCAAAAGAAGGGGGTTTCCCCCTTTTGGGGGAATGAAAAAAAAGGGGTTTGGCCAAAAATTGGGCCCAAAGGGGCCGGGGTTTTTTCACCACAACCCCCCGGGGAAAAAAAATCCCTAATTTGGGTAACCAACTTCCGGAAAATTTTTAACCCCCCAATTTTTTTTTTCCCCCCCCCCAAAAATTTAAAAGTAAAAAAAAAAAGGGAAAAAATAAAAAAATTATCCTTTAAAATCCTTTTTAAAAAAAACTACAATTAAAACAAGAAAATTTCCCAAAAAACAAAATTTTCCTAGCGGCAAAATTTTTTTTAAAAAAAACCCCCGAACCAAAAAAAGCCCCAAATATTTTTAAAAAAAAAAGGGGAAAGGGTTTCCCTTTTTTCCCCCCCTGGGAAAAAATTTTTTTTAAAAGGAAAAAACAAAAAAAACTAAAAAACGAAATATTAAAAAAAAATTCCCTTTCGTTTTTTTTTTTTTTTAAAAAAATAAACTAAAAAGGTTTTTTACAAAACCCAAAAATTTGGGAAAACCCAAAATAAAAAAATTTTTTTTAAAAAAAAAAAAATTGAAAAAAAACTTTGGAAATTCCCCCCTTTAAAAATGGTTTTTTTTTAAATTTGGGAAATTTTGTAATTTTTTAAAGGGGGGCTAAATGGGCCCGGGTTTAAGCCCAAAAAAAAAAAAACCCGGTTTTTTTTTTTTTTTTTTTAAAACCCAAAACCCAAAAAATGCCTTTTCCACCTTTACCCGCCCCAAAAAGGGTTTTTTTTTTTTTTCCCCTTTTTTTTTTTGGTTTTTGTAGCATTTTTAAGGGCCCCCCCCCCTTTTGGTTTTTTCCCCCCAAAATCCTTTGGAAAAAAAAACAGAAAGGGAAAAACCCAAAACAAATTTTTAAATAAAAATTTAAAAAAATTTTTTGGCCTTCCCCTTTGTAAAATGCCTTTAATAAATTTTTTCCCTTTTGGGGGCCCCTAAAATAAAACCTTTTGGGCCCTTTCGTTTTCCAAAATTTTTTAAAAAATTTTTAAAATTTAAAAAGTCGCCAAAAAAAAAAACACTTTTTTTTTTCCCCCCAGTTTTTTTTTTTTTTTGGTTTTTTTTGTGGGATTTTAAAAGGAAAGGGAAATTTTTTTAAAATTTTAAATAAAAAATTTTTTTTTTTTTGCTTTATTTTTAATTTTCCCCTTTTTCCCCCCCCTAAAAAGTGGGGAAAAAATTTTCCCCAAATTTTTAAAAATTAAAAGAAAAAAATCTTTTAAAAATTTTTTTTTTTTTTTTAAAATGGGAAAAAAAAAAAAAAAATGAAAAAACCCATTTTTTAAAACAAAATTTTTTTAAGAAAAACCGGGGGTTTTTAAGGGTTTAAAAAAAAAATACCCAAATTTTTTCCCCCTTTTATTTTTTAAAAAGGAAAAACACCCCCCCAGGTTTTTTTTTTGGAAAAAGAAAGGTTCCCCCCCTACTAAAAAATTTTTTTTTCCCAATAAAGAAAAAAAAAATCCAAAATTCGAAATTTTTTTAAAAGGCCCCCAAGGTTTGCTCAAAGCCCTTTTAATTTTTCCCCAAAAAAAAAAATTGGGAAAAAGTAAATGCCCGTTTCCCCCCAACCCAAGAAATTTTTTTTAAACACCAGAAAAGGCCTTTTAAAATTTAAAAATAAATTTTTTTTTTTTAAAGAAAAAATTGGAAAAAATTTGGAAAAATTTTTTTAACCCCTTTTTAAAAAAACTGTTTTTTTCCCAAATTTTTTTAAAAAGAAAAATTTTTATGGGGGGACCCCGAAATTAAAATTTGGCCCCCACTTACGATTTTTTCCCCCAAAAAGTTTTTTTTTTTTTTTTTTTTTGGGTTAAACCCAAAGGGCTTTTAAAACAAAAAAAAAAAAATGTCCCCCCCGGGTGGCCCCCCCTTTTTTTTAAAACAAAAAAAAATTGGGCCTTTCCCCCTGTGGCCCAAAAAGGCTGAAAAAAACCCCCCGGGCCCTAATTTTTTTTTCCTTTTGGGTTTTTGAAAAATAAAAAATGGGTTGGCCCACAGTAAAAAAGGTTTAAAAAAGCAAAAAACCCCCTTTTTAAAAAAAATTTTTTTTTTTTCCCCCAAAAAAAAAGGTTTTTTAATTTTTCCTTTCTAAACTTAGGCCCCCCACAAATCCCCGGTTTTTTAATGCTAATAATCCAAACATTTTTTTTTTTTTCGTAAAGAGATTTGATTTAAAACCCCGAAAATTTTTTTTTTTTTTTAACCCCCAAAAATTTTAATGTTTTGGGAAGAAAAAAAAAAGATTTTTGGGGTTTTTTAATAATTTTTAAAAAAAAATATTTTTATGAAAAATTAAAAAAATGTTTTTTTTCCCCCAACTACATTAAAAAAACAATTTGGGGTTTTAAAAAATTTTTTTTTTTTTTTTTTGGGGGGAAATTTTTTTTTTTTATCTTTAAAAAAAAAACACTTTTTTTTGATTTTAAGTTTAAAAAACCCCTTTTTGTTTTTAAAAATAATAGGGGTTTGTTTTTTTTTAGGTTCAGGGGGGAAAAAAACCCCCAAACAGGGTTCCCCCCCTTAGAAAAAAAACTGCCACAAAAACTAATGAAAAAAATGTGGGGGGGGAAAATGTTTGACGAAAGTTTTTTTTTTTGAAATTTTCTTTGATTGCCTTTTTTGGGGTGAAAAAAAAAGTAAAAAAAAAAAAACCCTTTTTTTTTGATAAATCTAATAGTTTTTTTGGGCTTTTTTTTTTAAAAAAAAAATCCCGAAAAGCCCAAAAACAAAGGGTTTCTTTTAAAAATAAAAATGTTCATTCTCCGGAATAAAGTACTAAACCCAAAAAAGCCCCTTTTTTCAGAAATTTAAAAGATTTTTTTTTAATGGTAATAAATGGGGAGAAAAAATTTGGGAAAAACTATTTTTGTTTGGGAACCCTTTTTCCCCAAAAAAAAATGTTGGTTTTTTTTTAACAAGCCCCCATTTTTTAAAAAAAAAACAGAAAATTTTTTTTTACGTGTTTTTTTTTTCCCCCCCACAAAAAAAAATTTTTTTTTTTCCTTTTTTTAACACAAAAACAAGAAAGAATGTTTTTCCCCCCCAAAAAAATGAATCCTACCCCCGCAGAAAAAAGCTTTTTTTTTGAAAAAAAGTTTTTTTGGGTTTTTTTTTTTTTTTCAACTTCTCCCCCCCCCCGAAAACGAAAACCATAAAAACTAGGGGGAAAAGAAAACCCCATTTCCCTCTTCTAAAAGATACTAAAAAATTTTTAGCCTTTTCTGAATTTTTCCCCAAAAATTTTAAACTCCCAAAAGTAAAAGAAAAAAATAAAAACCCCTTTTCCCTTTTTTTCCTAACTTTAACTTATTTTTTAAAGGGAAAAACCCGGGTTTTTTTTAGATAAAAAAGTAAAACCCTTTTTTTTGAATTACAAAATAAAGATTTTTCGTTTTTTTTTTTTTTTTTTTCCAAATTTTTCCCCTCAAAAAAAAAACTTTTCCAAAAAAACCACCCCCCCCAAAAGGGAAAAGATGGGAAAAAAAAAAAATTTTAAAATAAAGTTTTCACGAAGGCTTTTTTTGTAAACCCCAAAAAAGGGGCCCAAATTTTTTAAAACCAAGAATCTTTTTACAAAAAAATTCCAAGACCCCTTTAAAAATAAAAAATTTTCCCCAAAACCGAAAAACGGAAAAAGAAAAAAAGAGTTTTTTTTTTTTTGGAAAAAAAAAAAAGGGAAAAAAACAAATTCCCCAAAATCCCCATCCCTTTTTTACTAGCAAAAAATTGGGAAAGAGGACGGTAAAATTTTTAAAATTTTAAAAAGTAAAAATTTGGGGGAAAAGGTCCCCCCGTCCTTAACCCCGACCAAAAAAAAACCAAAAAAAATTTTTTTTATTCATTTTTTAAAAATTACTTTGGGGAAAACCCCCTAACCCAAAAACAAAACCCAAAACCCCCCTCCTTCTTAAATTTTTTAAAAGCAAAGACAAAATATAAAAATTTAAAAACTCCATTAAAATGAAAAATTAAACCTGCCCTAGGGAGAAATTTTTTTTTTTTTTTTAAAACTTTTGGGCAAAACGGCGCCCCTTGATTGCTTTTTTTCCAAAAACGCCCTTTTTTTTTTTTTTTAAAAAATTTCCCTGTTCCCCCTCCCCGGAAAAAAATAATTTTTTTTTTTTTCCCAAATTTTCCCCTTAAAAAAAGGGTTTTTTTAAAACTTTTTAAAGGATGACAGAAAATTGTTTTTTTGTAATTAGCCTAATTTTAAAAAACTCTATTTTTTTTTTTTTGGCAATAAATTTTTTGGATTTTAAAAAATAATTTGCCTTTTTTAAGATTGGAGTAAAAAAAAAAATTTTTTTTGAGTGAAAAAACTCAAGGTCCAAAAATTTGCGAATGGCCAAAAAGGCAAACCCAAAACCAAAAGCCGCCCTTGGGGGAAAAAAAAAAGTGGTTTTTTTTGGTCCTTTTTGGGAAAAATGGGGTTTTTTTGTTTTTTAACAGTTTTTTCCCCAAGGAATGGAAATGGTTTTTTTTCCCAAATTTCCCTTTAAGGGGGCCCCGGGTTTTCTTTTGTAAAAAACGGGGGTTTTGAAAAAGGGTTTGGGGAAAAAGGGG
The DNA here is from genome assembly GCA_019343175.1 of Oedothorax gibbosus. Lineage (NCBI taxonomy): Eukaryota > Metazoa > Arthropoda > Arachnida > Araneae > Linyphiidae > Oedothorax > Oedothorax gibbosus. The sequence continues at coordinate 8,228 of JAFNEN010006625.1, forward strand.
GCCCAGTAGTTTTTTTTTGTAACCTTTTTTTTTTTTTTAAAATCAGGTAATTTTGTTTTTTGGCATAAAAAATTTTTTCCCCTTTTTAAAAGGCCCCCTTTTTCAAAAATTTTTTTTTCAGGTGGGGGGTTGGGGGAAAAATAGCCATCAAAAAAAGGAATTTGGATTTATGGTTTCCCCCGGGGGGGATAATGGAAAACACCAAAAGAAAAAAAAACCCTCCCAGCCATAACAAAAAAAGTCCATAATCCCCAGGGTTTTTTTTTTCAAGAACAAAAGCAAAAATTTCAGGTATCACCCGGTCCCCCCAAACTTTTTTTTTTACCTGGGCCCCCCTTCCCAAAACCCCTGTTTTTTGGGGATGAAAAACCCGGAAATGAAAAAATTGGTTAAAAAAGCTTTAAAAAAAAAATTGGGAAAAAAGTTTGGGGGTTTTTTTGCAAGAAAAAATTTTTTCTTTTTTTTGTTTTTTTTTTTTGTCCCCCTTTGGGGGAAAAAAAAAGGTTTTTTTTCCCGTTTTTAGGAAACAACCCGGAAAAGGGTTGGAAAAAAAAAACTGTTAAAAAAAATTTTCCTCCAAAGAAAAAAAAAAAAAAATACCAATGGAAAAACTAAGTGCCCCCCCCCCTTCCCCGACCCCTTTTTGGGTCCTACCTGGCACACCCAAAAAACCCAAAAACTGGCTGAATGCAAAATACGTTTTTTTTTTCTAATCCCTCCCGATGAAAGGTTTTTTTTAAAAAAAAAATTTTAAAAGAAAAAACCCCCTTTTTGGTAAAAATTAAAAAAAGCAAATTGGCGCTACAAAAAAATTGCTACCAAAAACTTTTTTTTTGATCCCCCCCCCCAGTTTTTTTTTTTTGCAAAAAAAATTGGGGCCTTTGGGGGGAGGGCCCCCCCCGAACCATTTTTCCCCCATCCCAAAAAAAACCCCTACTAAAAGTCCCCCCCCCTTTTGCCGAAAAACAAAAAAAAGCATTTTGTTTTTGGGTGGAAAAAAATTTTTTTACTCAAAAAAAAATTTAAAAAAAAAAAAAAACGTAAAAAAATAAATCCCTATTGAAAATCTGAAACACAACGCAAAATTTTTTTTCAAAGTTTTTTTGGCAAAATTTAAACGACAAATGCGTAAAAAGAATTTACTTAAAATGTTTTCCTTTTGGGAAAAATTTTCCCCCCCCAAACTATTTCGAGAAAATTTTAAAAAAAGTTTCCCCCCTGGTAAATCAGGCCGCCTTATCCCCCCCCCACCCCCTTGGGAAAAAGGGGGGAAAAAAAAAAAAATCTCGGTTTTTTAAAAATGCCCAAAAATGTGAAATAAGGGGACTAAAAAGATAATAAAAAAAAGCCAAAAAAACTTTTTTTTTTTTAAAAAACAAACCCGGGGAAAAATTTGAAGCAATATGGCAATCCTGAGTTTCCCCCAAAATTAAACAGGAATTTGTTTAAAAAATTTTTTAAGGATGGGGTTTTTTTTAACTTTTTTCTTTTTTTTTCAGAAAAAAAGAACCCTGGAATCCCATTTTTCATATTTCCCCCCCTATCTTGGCCCCGGAAAGAATCACTTTTTTAAATCGTAAATTAGATTTTTAAAAAAAAGCAAAGGAAAAAAATTGGGGCCTTTCCCCAAAAAACCAGAAAACCCCAAAAGGGGAATTTTTTTTTGCCTAAAGCCCCCTTTGCTGGGGTGGGGTTTTTTTTTAAAACCCCCCTTCCCCTCCCAAAAAAAACAAAAAATTGGTTTTTTTAATGCTGCAAAATGAAAAAATTTTTTTTTGTTTTTTTAAAAAATTTTTTTTTTTTTTTGAAATCCCCCCCCCCCCAAAACGGCCCTTTTTTTTAAAAATAGTAAAAGGGTAGTGGAAAAAAAAAGGAAAAAAGTTTTTTTTTTTTTTTTTTTTTTTATACTGGGGAAAAATTTAAAAATTCCCCCCCCCATCTGAAAAAATTAAATATTTTGGAAATTTTGAAAGTCCCCCCTATTATTGCTAAAAAAAATTGTTTTTTTTAAAGTAAAATTTTTTTTGTGTAAAAAGCCTAAAAAGTGGATTGGTAAACCAAAACCTGCAAATTTCCTTGAAAAAAAAAAAATTTTTGAAAACTTTTTTTTCCCCTTTTTAAAAATTTTAAAAAAAATTTTAAACAGAAAAACCCAAAACTTTTTTCTTTTTAAAAAAAAATGGTTTTTTTTTTAAAAAAAATTTTGGTTTTTGGGGTTAAAAAAAAATTTTTTAAAAAAATTTTTTTTTTTGCAAATTTTTTTCCCCCTGGGGTTTTTTTTTTTTCTAAAAATTTTTTTCACCCCCAAAAAATTGGGGAAAATTTTTTTAACCCCCTTTAAAAAAAAAAAAAAATTTTTTGGAAAAAGGGAAAAAAAAAAAAAAAATTTTTTCCCCAAAAATTTTTTTTTTGAACGAAAATTTTTTTTAGGGTTTTTTTTCCCGAGAAAAAATCCCCCCAAAAAAAGAAAAAGGGTTTTGGATTTTTTTTTTTTTTTCACTAAATTTTAACCCCCCCGTTAGGGATTTTAAAAAAAACGAAAGGGAAAAACCCCCAAAAAGGGAAAAAACAGGGCTTTTTTTTTTTTTTGGGTTTTTCCAAATTTTAAATAAAAAAAAAGGGGGAAAAGGTGGAAAAAAAAATGAAAACCCAAAAAAATTTTTTAAATGTGGGTCCCCATTGGGCCGGAAATGGGTTTTTTCCTTTAAGTTTTTTCCCAAAAAAAAAATTTGTTTTTTTTTTTTGGCAAGCCAAAAAAAAACCGGTTTTTTTTTTTTTTTTTTTCCCAAAAATCGATCCCCTTTTTTTTTCCCCCTTTTTAAAATTTTTCCCCTTTTTCCAAAACGAAATCCCCGTGGGAAAAATTTTTTTTTTCCAAAAACCTTTTTTTTTTCACCTTTTTTTTGGGGCCCGGGGTTTTTTTTTTGGGCCCCTTTTAAACCCCAAAAAGGGTTTTTTTTTTTCCAAAAGAAAACCCCTTTCCCCTTTTTTTTTTTTTAAAAAATTTGCCCCCCCCCTTTTCTTCCCCAAAAACCCCCAAATTCCCCCTTTTTTAGGTTTTTTTTTTTTTTGGTTTTTTGAAATTTTTGGGAAAAAAGGTTTTTTTTTTTTGGTTTTCCCCTCCCCACCCCTTAACCCCCCCCGGTTTTTTTGCGGGGAAACCCCCCCTTTGGGAAAAATTTTTTAACCCTTTTTTTTTCCCCTTGAATTTTAAATAAAAAAGGGAAATTTTTTTAAAAAAAAAAAAACCCCCGCCCCCCTAAAGGGAATTTTCCTTTTTTTCCCCCAAACCCTTTTTTGGGTTAAATTTCCTTTTGGGGAAAAACCCTTTAATTTTTCCCCTTTTAGAAATTTTTTTTTTTTTTTTCGAAAGGGCCCAAAAAAAACTTTCCTTAAATTTAAATTTGAAACCCAAAAGTAGGAAAAACCCCCCGGGTTTCCCCTTTTTTTTTTTCCCCTTTTTTTTCCAAAAAACCAAATTTCAAAAAAAAAGGGAAAAAGCTTTAAAAAAACCAAAAAAAATCCGGGTTTTAAAAGGCCCAAAAAATCTGTGAATTTTAAAGAAAAGGCCCGCCTTTTTTAAAAACCTTTTTTGGAAACCTTTTAAAAAAATTTAAATGAAAATAAAAAACAAAAAAAAAAACCCCTTGGGAAATTTTTTTTTTTTTTCATGGTTTTAAATTTTTTTTTGGTTTAAAAAAAGGGAAAAATTTTTTGGTTTTTGAAATTTCCCCGGAAGGTTTTCCGGGGGATTTTTTCCCGGTCTCCGGGGTTTTTTTTTGGTTTTTTTTTTTTTTTTCCGTTTTTGGGTAAGGAAAAAAACCCAATTTTTCCCAAAATTTTAAACCCAAAACCCCAAAACCGGGAACGACCCCAAAAAAAACCCTCCCAACCCCAAAAAGTAAAAAAGTTTTTTTCCTGTTAAAAAAATCCTTTTTTTTCCCCTGGTTTTTTAAAAACCTTCCTTTAAATTTAAAATTTCAAAATACCCCCCAGGTTTTTTTTTTCCCCTTTTTTTTTTTTTCCCCCCTTTTCCTTTGTTTTTTTATTAAATTTTTTTAAAACCCCAAATTTTTTCCCCCAAATCCCCTAAAATGAAAGGGGGATTAAAAGGATTCCCCCGGAAAATGGGGCCCCCCCCCGGAAAAAACAAAGTTTTTTTAAAAAATTGGGTTTTTTTTTTCCCCGTCCTTTAATTTCCCCCCCCTCTTGGGAAACCCCCAGCCCAAATTTAAATTGGGGGAAAGGGGTGGGGACCTTTAAAAAATCCCCCCCCTTCCGGGGTTTATATTTTTTTTTTTTAAAAAAGGGGAGGGAAAAAACCAAATTCCCAAAAAAGAAAAAAATGAAAAGGAAGTTTTCCCCCCAAAAAACCCTTAATTTTAAAAAAAGATTTGGTTTTTTTTTTCCCCCCCTTTAAATCCCCCCCCCCCAAAGGGAAACCGTGGGGGAATCGGGGGGAAAAAAACCCGTTTGGGGCCCGGGGCGGGATTTTTTTCCGGAAAAAATGGAACCCCCTCCCCCTTTGGGGAAAAAAAAAAATGCCCCCCCAAAAACTGGGAAAGGGAAAAGCCCAAAAAAACTACCCAAACCACAAAGGGGGGGGGTTTTTTTTGGAAGGGCCCCAAAAGGCCCTTTTTTTGGGGGGAAAAGGGTTTGGGGGGAAAAGCCCAAAATTTAAAAATTTTTATAAACCCCCCGGTTTTTTTAAAGGGTTTTAAAACCCAACCCCAAGTAAAACCCCGAGAAAAAAAAAAAGGGCCCTTTTTTTTTTTTATTGGCCCCTTTTTAAAAAAATTGAAAAGGGGTTTTTAAAAAAAAAAATGGTAAAAAACCCAAGGAAAAATTTTTAAAATTTTTGGAAAAACTAAAAGCCGAGTTGGGGGGTTTTCTCCCAAAAATTTTCCCCAAAAAAAAATTTTTTTTTTTTTTTTTTAAAGGCCCCGGGCCCAAAAAAAAACCCTTTTTTTAAAAAATCCCCCTTTTTTTCCCCTTTGTAAAAAAAACTTTCCCCCCTTTTCCCCGCGAAAATTCCCGGGGCCCTAAATTTTTTTTTTAAAAACCTTTTTTTTTTTTTTACTTTTTTTTTTTGGACCCAGGGTTTTTTTTTTTTTTTTAAGGGCCCCCCTTTAAACCGGGGAAAAGTTTTTTTTTCCCCAAAAAGGGGGGGAAGGGTTTTTTTCCCCCTTTTTTTTATTGCCCCCTTAAAACCCCCCCCAAAAAAAAAAAAGGTTTCCCGTTTTTTTTTTTTGGTTTTTAAAAGTTGGTAAAAAAAAGGGGGTTTTTTTTTTTTCCCCCCAAAGACCCCCCCTTTTTTCCCCCCTGGTTTAAACGGGAAAAAAAAACCTTTTTAAATTTTTTTACCCCCATTTTTCTTTTTATTTTAAAATAAAAAATGTAATTTTTTAAAAAAACCCAAAAAAAAAACCCGCCCGTAAAGTTTAAAATTTCCCCTTTTTCCCCCAAACCCCCTGCCCAAATCCCCTTTTTTTAAAAAAAACCCCTTAAAATTTTTTGAGGGTTTTCCCTTTTTTTTTTTGAAAGGGGAAAAAACTGGCCCCATTTTAAAATAAAAAAATTTTTTAAAAGTTAAAGGGAAAATCCCCCGGGGGCCCCCCCTTTTTTTTCCTTTTTTTTTCCCAAAACCCATTTTTCAAAAAATAAAAGCCTTTAAAAAACCCCAAAAAATCGCGGGCCCTTTTTTAAAGGGAATAAAAAATTTCCCCCGGGGGATTAAAGGAAAAAGGGGAAACTTTTTTGGAAAACTTCCCCGATTTTCTTAGAAAAAAAAAAACTGAAAAATAAAAAAAGGGTAAAAAAGGGCCCCCCGGAAAAATTTTTTTTTTTTCATGGGGGGGGAAATTTTTGGTTAAAAAAAATTTGGGAATTATGGGGTTTTTTTTGAATTTTTCCCGGGGGGTGGGGGCGGGCCCCAAATTTTTCCCCCGGGGAAATTTTTGGGTTTTTTTTTTTTTTTTTTTTCCCGGTTTTTTTATAAAACCTATTTTTTAAAAAAATTTTAAAACCAAAACCCAACCCCCAAGACCAAAAAATTTTCCCCCCGACCCAAAAAAGTACAGTTTTCCCCCGTAAAAAAAATTTTCCTTTTTTTCCTGTTTGTAAAACCCCCCCTTATTAAAATTTCTAAAATACTTCCGAAATTTTTTTTTTTTAAAAAACCCCCGGGTTTTGTTTTTTTTCCCCCCCCTTTAAATTTTAAAACTTTTTTTTTTTCTTTTTTTTTTTCCCCTTTTTTCCCAAAACTTTAGGGGGCAATTTAAATTTTTAAAAGAAAAAATTTAAAGAAAAAAACCTTTTAAAAATTTGGGTTTGGGGCAAGCCCCCTTTTGAACCCAAAAAGGGGGAAAAGGGGAAAAAATTTTTTTTTTCCCCCCCTTTTTTTGGGAAAAGTACGCAAAAACAACCGGTAATAAAAAAAGCCCACCCCAAAACCCCCTTTTTTTTTTTAAAAGATTTTAAAAAAGGAAAAAGGGTTAAAACCCGGGGAAAAAAAATTTTTCCCGGGCCCCCCCATTAAAAAGGGGAAAACAAAACCCCCAAAGGAAAAAACCCCCGGGTGAAAAGGTTTTGGGCCAAAGGTTAAAAAGGGTAAATGGAAAAAAGGCCCCAAAAGGCCCCCCCTTTTTTTTTTAATTTTAAAAGGAAATTGAAAATTATTTTTTTTCCTTTAAAACGAGCCAAAAAAACCCCCTTCCCCCCTTTTGGGCCTTTTGGGACCCCAAGGGAAACTTTTTTTTCCCAAAAACCAAATTAATTAGGAAAGCAGAAAAAGTTAAAAATAAAAAAATGTAAAATTTCAAATTTAACCCCCCCCAAATTTCCCCCCAAAACATGGCCAAAAAATTTTGGGGAAAAGGTTTTTTTTTTTTCCCCCAAAAAAAACTAAAGCCCCCAAAAAAATTTTAAAATTACCCTTTTTTTGAAAGAAAAAATTTTTTTTCACCCCCTTTTTTTGGGGGAAAACCCCTTTAATTTTTTGTGGTTTAAAAACCCCCCTTTTTGGGTTTTTCCCTTTTTACAAAAGAATTTTTTAGACCCCCCCAATTTCAGGGGGAAATATTTTGGGGGCCTTTTTTCCTAAAAAGGCCAAAAACCTTTTTTTTGGGGGGGTAGTATGGCCCTAAAAATTTCCTTTTAAACAGAAAAAAAATTTGGGTTTCCCCCTTTAAAAAAAAAGGGGTGCCCGAAAATTTTTTGGGTTTTTTTACCCTTTTTGGGGCCCCAAATTTCTTTTTTTGTCCCCCTTTTTTAATTTTACCGGCCCCCCTTTAAAAATTCCCAAATCCCCCAAAACCCCAATTTTTTCAGCCCCAAAAAAAAAAAATGGGGGAAAAAAAAAATTTTAAATTTAAAAAAAAGGGAATTTAAACCCCCAAAAATGAAAAAAAAACGGTTTTTTCAAAAAAGGGGGAGTTTTTTTAAAAAAAAAAATTTTAAAAAAAAAAAAAGGGAACGGGGCAAATTTTTGGCCCCAATCCTTTTTTTGGGTTTTTTAAAAAAAAAAAAAGAAACCCAGTTTTTTTTTTAAAGGGAAATTTTTTTTTTCCTTTAGAAAAGGCCCCCAAAAGTTTTTTTTTGAAGGGCCCCCCAAATTTTTTTTTGGTTTAAAAAATGGTTTTTTTTGGGCCCTTGGTTGGGATTTTTTTTTTTTGGGCACTGGAAAAAAAAAACCCCCCTGTTTAAAAAAAAAGAAGGAATTTGAATTTTTTTTTTTTTAGAATTTTTTTCCCCCGAAAAGTTGGGGGGCCCGAAAAAAAAATTGGGGAAAAAAAGGGAAAAAAAAAAGGGGAAATTTTCCCTTTAAGGAGATATTTTAACCCCAAACCCGGGAAAAGGGCCCAAAGTTAAACTTGTTTCAAAAAATTTTCCCAAAAGGCTTTTAAAAAGCCCCCGGGGAAAAAAAAAAATTTTTTCCCCGTGGCCCCCCTTTTCCCCCTTTTTCAAATTTCCCCGGGCCCCCCCGGAAATTTGGCCCTTTTTTTTTTTTTGGGAAATTTCGGCAAAAACCCCTTAAAAACTGGGTAGTAAAAAATTTTCGAAAAAAATTCCAAAGTAGCCCCCCTTTCGGGGCCCAAAAATTTTCAGTTTGGGAAATTTTTAAATTTAAACCAAAAAAAAAAACCCTTTTTTAGTCCCCCAAGTTTCCCCCTTCCCCCAACCCAAAAATTTAAAAACCCCCCAGATTTTTTTTTTTTTCCCGAAAAAAATAAAAAACCCGAAATGTTTTTTTTTTTTTTTTTTCCCCGTTTCCCCCCCCGGGGGGGAAAAAAAAAAACCCTTTTTTACATAAAATCCCTTTTTTTTCCCCCTTAAAATTTTTTTACTTTTTTTCCCCCCCCCTTTTTTCCCTTTTCCCTTTTTTCCAAAGCCCAAACTTCACCGTAAAAAAATTTTTTAAATTTAAACCCAATAAACAAACCCCTTTTTTCCTTTTCCAATATAAAAACCCCTTTTTTCCCGGAAAGTTTCCCTGGCCCCCCTTGGGTTTTTTTTTTAAAAAATTGGTTTTGGAAAATTTTTTTTTTTTTTTTAAATCCCAAAATTTTTCCCTTTTTTACAAAATTTTTTTTTAAAAACCCTTTGGGCCCTATCCTTTGCCCCCCCATCTTTCAAAAATAGTGCTTTTTTTTTTGGCCAAAAAGGAAACCCTTCCCTTTTTTTAAACAAAAACCCCAAGGGGTTTTTCCCCCAAATGGGGGTTTAAACCCGGTTTTCCCGGTTAAAAAAATTTAAAAAGCAATATTCCCCCAAAATTTCAAAGCCCCAAATTTTCCCATGCCCGGGGTAACCCCTTTCCCCCATCCTTTCCCCCCTAAATTTTTTCCTTTTTAAAGGGGTGGTTTTTTTTTTTTTTTTTGTTGTATTCTGTAAATGGGTCCCCCCCCCCAAAAGCCAAAAATTTTTGGGGGTTATCCCTTTTTTTATGTTTTTAATTTTTTTTTTTTTGGGAAAACATTTTTTTTTTTCCCCCAATTAAATTTTTTTTTTTCTTTTTTTATGGCCCTTTTGGAAAATAGCCGGGAAAATTTTTTTTTTTCCCTAATTTGGGTTTTTTTTCCCCAAAAATCCTTTTAAAAAAACCCCCAAAAACCCTTTTTTTGGGCCCCCCCAAACCCCAATTTTTCTAAAAAAAAATTTAAAGAATTTTTAAAATGCCCCCCAAAAAATTTTCAAATTTTTATCCAAAAATAAAAAATTAAATTTTTTTTCCCCCCCCCCCTTGGGGAATTTTTTGGGGCTTTTTTTTTTTCAAAACCAATTTTTTTTTTTGATAGCTTTCCCCCCCCGTTTAAAAAGAAAAAATATTTTTCCCCCCCCCTTTTTCCCCCCTTTCCAAAAAATTTTTTTTTTTATATTTTCCGGTTTTTTTTTTTTTTTACTGGAAAATCCTCATTTTTTTTTTTTTGGGAAATAATTTTTTTTTTTTTCCCCCAAAGGTTTTTTTTTTTTTTGGGTTTTTTTTTTTTAATTTAAATTTTTTTTTCCCCCCCGTTTTAAAATTTCCAAGTTTTTTTTTTGGGTTTTCCCATGGGCCAAAAAAAAGCCCACTGGGGATTTCCCGAAAAAAAATTTTTTTTCTTTTTTAAAAATAAAACCAAAAAAGAAAAAAAAAGTTTTTTCCCCATGGGGAAATTAAAAAAGGGGGGAAAAAATTTGGGTTTCCCCAAAACGTCCCCCCCCCCCACGCCCCCCGGGAAATGGGCCCAAAAAGGGGGCCCAAAAATGGGGGTTTTAAAACCATTTTTTGGCCTTTTTGGGGAAAAATTTTTAAAAAAAAAAATTTAAAAACCCCCAAATTTTAAAGGGGAAAATTTGAAAAATAGAAAAAAAAGAATAAAATAAAAGAAAGAGGGAAAAAAAAAAAACCCCCCGGGTAATTTTTTTAATAAAATTTTAAAAAAGGGGGGTTTTCCCATGGAAAAAAATTTTAACCCGAAAATTTTAAAATGGGTTTCCCCTTCCCCCAAAGGGAATTTTTTTTTTTTCCCCCCCTGCCCGGGGAAATTGGAAAAAAATTTTTTTTTTTTGGCCCCAAAAGGGTTTTTTTTTTTTATTTTAAAAAGGCCAAAAAAAAACCAAAACCCCGGGACCAAAAAAAATTTGCCCCCAATTCCCGAAATTCCCCCCCCATAAAAAACCCCATTTTTTAAAACCATAAATTTTTTCCATGTAAAAAAAAAACCTTTTTCCCAAAAGGCCTTTTTTTTTTCTTTTTGTTTAAACCTTCCCGTTTTTTTTCCCCCCCAAAAGATCCAAAAGGTTTTTTAAAAAACCCTTTCCCCCCCTTCCCCCCCATCAAAAAATTTTTTAAATTTCCCCCCCAAAAGGCCCCGGCCCAGGTTTTTTTTTGGGGTTTTTAAAAATTTTTTAAAAAAATTTTTTTTGCAATGGGTTTTTTTTTTTTTTGGAAAAAAAGGCCAAAAAAATTTTAAACCCCCGGGAAATTTTTTTTCCCAAACCAAGATTTCCCCACTTTTTAAATAAACAAATTAAAAAAGGCCCCATCCCAAAAAAAAATCTTTTAAAAAATAAGGGGTTTTTTTTTTTTTCCCCAAAAGGGTTTAAACCAAAAAAGGGGGAGGAAAGGGAAAACTTTCGGCCCGGTTTTTTTTTTTTTTTTTTTTTTTTTAAAATTAACATTTAAAATAAAAATTTAAAGAAAAAAAGGGGGGGGAAAAATTTTTCCCCCAAAGGGGGTTTTTTTTTAAAGCTAAACCCCAAAAAAAGGTTTAAAGGGTTCCCCCCCCCCCCAAATTTTAACCCGAAAAAAAATGTTAAAAAACCCAAAAAATCTAACCCAAAAAAAATTAAACCCCCGGAAAAAACCCCCTTTTTTTTTTTTTGGAAGGGGTAAGGGGGTTTTTAAAAAAAAAAAAAGAAACCCTTTTTCCCCCCTTTTAGAAAACCCATTTTTTGGAAAAGAAGGGGGCCCCCCCCAAAACCCCCGTCCCCCCCCAAAGGGGGGAAAAAAGGGAAAAGAAAAAAAAAGCCAAAAATGGGAAATTTTTTTGCCCCGGGGAAAGGAAAAAAAATTTTTTTCTAAGGGGAAAAAAAAGAAAAATTTTTTTGAAAAAGGTTTTTTTTTTTTTTTTTTTTTGGGCCCGGGCCCAAAAAAAAAAAAATTTTTGGGAAAACCCCCGAGCCCAACCCCCCGGGGAAAAAGAATCCCCCCAAAAATAAAATTTTTCCCCTTGGGGACATTAATTTTTTTTTTTTCCCCAAAAACCCCCCCAATTTTTCCCCTTTTTAAAATTTCCCCAATTTTCCAAAACGAAAAAAGGCCCCCCCCCGGGATTTTTTTTTTACTTTACTTTCCCCTTTTTTTTTGGGTTTTAAAAACCCTAAACCCGGGGGGTTTTTAAAAAAAAGGGAAAATTTTTTTTTTCCCTACAGGGTTTTGGGGAAATTTTTAAATTTTCCCCCGGGGGTAAAAATTTCCCCCCCCCTTAAAAAGAGTAAACGGAAAAAGGGGCCCCGGGGGGTTTTTTTTTTTTTAAATTTTGGGGTTTTGGGGAAAAACCCCCAAGGGGCCCCTTTTTAAGCTATAAATTTGGGAGAGGGAAAAAAAAAAAAGAAAAGATTTAATTTAAAAAATTTCCCAAATATTTTTTTTTTTAATTTAAAATTTGGGGCTACTGGGGGGAATTTTTTTTTCCCAAAAAACCCTTTCCCCAATTTTTTTTTTTTTTTTTTTTGTGGAAAAATTTTTCCCCCCCCCCCAAAACCTTTAAAAAACAGCCCTTTTTTCCTTTTTTTAATACCCTTTTTAACTTTAAAGAAAAATTTAAAAAACCTCAAACCCCCCCTTCCCCCCCCGCAAACAAACAGCCCCAATTTAATTTGTGGGGGTTTCCCCCATTAAAAAAAAAAATTTTCCCAAAAAGGTCCCCCCCTTGGGGGGCCCCAAAATCCCCCCCGGGGAAAATTGGGGGTTTAAGGGTTTTTTGGCCCCCTTTTTTTTCCCCCCTTTAAAATTTCCCCCCCAAAAAGGGCCAACCCCCACCCCCAAAAAGCCCTTCCCTACAAATTTAAAAAAATTTTTAAAAGCCCCAAAATCCGGGTTTATTTTTTTGCCAAAAAATTTTCCCCCTTTTTTAAACCCCGTCCCCCCCCCCGCCTTTTTAAAAAAAAAATTTGGGGGTTTTTTTCCCCCCCCTGGCTTTTTGGGAAAATACTAAAATTTTTTCCCCCCTTTTTAAAAGCCCAAAATTCAGCCTTAAAAAACCCTTTTTCTCCCGGGGGGATGGGAAAATGGGGGAGCCAAATGGCCCAATTTTTTTCCCCGCCCAAAACCAAAAGGTTTTTGGGAAAAAACCCTTTTGGTTTTTCCCCCAAACCCTATTTTGAAACCCCACCAATCACCACCTTTTTTTTTTTTAAACCCGGAAAAAGGGTTTTTCCTTTTAATTGATTTTTTAAATTTTTTGGGGAAAGAAACCCTTTTAAAAGGGGGTTGCCAAAAGGGGTTTTAAAAAAGGGGCCAAATTTTTTTTTTTTTTTTTTTTTTTTCCAAAATTTTAAAATAATTTCCCAAACGTTTTTTTTTTCCCCCCCGTTGGGGAAAAACCCTCCTAAACCCCTCTTTTTTTTTTAATAAAATTTTTCTGGGCCGGGTTTTTTTTAAATTCCCCCCCCCCTGGGTTTTTTCAAATAAAAAATGATTTTTTGGGAAAAGGCCAAATTGGTTAAAAAAAAAAAAATAAAATGCCCCGCCACAGAAATTCCCAAACCCTTTCCCCCCTTTTTAACCCCCCAAATTTAATTTTTTTTTTCCCAAACAAAATTTAAAACCCCCCCTTCCCCCGAAATATTTTAAAAAAGGGCCCCCCCCAAAAAAAATGGTCCCCCCCCCAGAACTTTTAAAGGGCCCCCCTTTTTGGGGGTTTTTTTTCTTTTTTTTTTTTGGGTTTTTTTTTTTTGCCCAAAAAAAAAAAACCTGAAACTTTTTCCCCTTTGGGTTTTCCCCCGGCCCCCCCGAAAAAAATTTCTTTTTCCAGGCAAAGGGAAAAAAATTTTTTTTACTCCCTTTTTCCCCTTTTTTTTAAAAAACCCCAATTTTTTTTTTTTTTTTTTAAAGGCCCCCCCTCAACATAGGTTTTTCCCGGTTTTTTTCTTTAATTTTTTTTTTTTTTTTTTTCCATCCCAAAAATTAAATTTTGGGGGCCCCATTTTTTCCCCCCTTTTTTCCCCAAAATCCCCCTTTAAAAATTCCCCCGGGAAAATTTTTTTATATTTAAAAAAAAATCCAATACTTTTTTTTGGGGGCCCAAAAGAAAGATTTAATAAAAAAAATCCCTCCCCAAAGTTTTTTTTTTTTAATAAAAGAAAAACAAAGGGCCCAAATTTGGGGGGAAGGGAATTTAAATTTTGGGTTTTTCCCCAAACCCCCCCCGTTTAATTTTTAACATATTTTTTTTTTTTTAAATGCCCCAAAAATTTGGGGGGGGGGGGTGACCCCCCTTCCTTCCGGGACCCCCTAAAAAAAAATTTTTTTTCCCCCCTTTTTTTTTTTTTAGCGGGGTTAAAAATCCCCTTGGGAGCCCCTTTGGGCCCCCCCCCTTTGATTTTTTGGGAAAAAATAACCCCCTTGGGTTCCCCCAATTTTTTTTTTTAAAACATTTGGGCCCCCCCTTCCCCTAAAGCCCTGGTTTGGGGGGGAACCCCAAACCCTTTTCCCCTTTTTCCCGAAAGGTTTTTTTTTTTTAAAAAAAACCCCCCTTTTTCCCCCATTTTTTTTTTTTTTTTTCCCCCCCTAATTTTTTTTTTTTTTCCAAAAAAATAGTAAAAAAAAACTGGGAAATGAAATTTTAAATTCCCCTTTTTAAGGTTTTTTTTTTTTTTAAACTCCAAAAGAGCTTTGAGTTTTTTTTTTTTTTATTTTTTTTTCCCCCCAAAGACCCTTTAAAAACAAAAAATGAGGGTTTTTCCCCAAAACCAAAATTTTTTTGGCCCCGGGCGGTTTGGGGGGCCTTTTTTGGAAAACTAAATTTTTCCCCCTTTTTTTCCCCCCCGGAATTTTCCCCGTGGGCCCCCCAGCTTTAAACCCCTTTTTGGGAAATTTTTTTAAAATTTCCCCATTAAAAAAAATTTTTCCCCCCCCAAAGCCCTTTTTAAAAAAAAACCCTTTTCACCGTTAAAAAAAAAAGAACCCGATGCTCCACTTATTTCCCCAATTTTTCCAATTCTTTTTTTATTTTCCCCCCCTTAAAAATCTTTTCCCTAGCCTCCTTTTCCCCAATGCAAAAGTTTTTTTTTTGGTATCAAAACCCCAAAAAATTTTTTCCTGTTTTCCCTCTGGGTTTTTATAAAACCCTCCCCCTCTTCCCCCAGTCCCCAATAATTTGTTTTTTTCACCCTTTTAAAAATTCCCCCCAACCTCCCCCCCCCCGGCTTTTTTTTCATATAAAAAAAAAAAAACGAAAATCTTGGCACATTCCCTTTTTTTTTTTTCCCTTTTTTTTCGATTTTTTCCCCCCTATGTAAACCCCCTTCAACTCTTCAGCCGTTTTTTTTTTTACTGTAAACTTCCATAAAAACCCCCCCCCAATTAATTGTGGGGACTAAAATATTTACCAGTTTTTTTTTTCTTGCAAAACCCAAACAAAAAAAAAAATAAATTTTTTTTAATCTTTTTTTTTTTAAAAAACTTAAAAAACGAAAAACCCCCTACATGGAAAAAAAAAATCCCCCCGCCTTTTGGGCCCCCCGGAATGGCCCCCTATTCCCCTTCAACAATAAAAAACCTCTAGGTTTTTAGCTTTTTTTCCCCCAAGGGAAAATTCCCCCGTAAAAAACTGCCCCCGTTTTTAAAGGGGCCCTATAGAAGTTTTTTTTCCCCTTTATGTGGGTTTTAAAATTTCAGATATTTTTTTTTTTTTTTTTAAAAATTCTTCCGTTTTAATCAAATCATTTTTTTCCCGAAAAATTTTTTTTTTTTCCAACTATTTTTTTTTCCAATATATCTTCAAAGAGTTTACAAATTCCCCCCCCGCAAAATGCTTTCCCCCAACCCCCATCAATACAAAAAGCCCCAAAAGGGTGTTTTTTTCCCCCCGGGTTTTTTTTTACGGGGGGTTGTGAAGTTGCCGTTTAGCGGTTGTTAAAATTTTTTTTAATGAACCCCAAACCTTTTTACATAAAATTTTGGGTAATGTTTTTAACTTTTTTCCCCCCCTTTTTTTTTATTTTCCCTTTTTTTTTACGGCAAAAAAAATTAAAGCTTTTTTTTTCCCCCTGAATTTAAACCCCCCCCTACAATTTTTTTTCTGATTCCCCCTTTTGCCATAAAGGGAAAATCTAAAATGTGAAAAAAGGGGGTTTTAAAAAAAACTCCTTTTAAATTTTTCCCTTTTTTCCGAATTTTTATATCAAGAGAAAAAAAAGGGGTTTTTTTTCTTTATGGCTCATTTTTAAATTTTTTTTCTGTTCCCCCCCCCCCAAATCAAAAGGGTGCTTTAGCAAAATCTTAAAAACCCGGTTTTTTTTAAACTATTTTTTCCCCTTTTTCCTCGGTGGGGGGGTAATTTATATTTTTTTCCCCAATTTTTCAAAAAACCCGCTGCAAAGAAATATTTTTCTTTCCCCCTTTTCTTTTTAGCCAGCCCACATAATTTTTCCCCCGGAAAAAAAAGGGTTTTTAAAAATAAAATGGAAAAAAAAACCTAGTGTCCCAAAAGGGAAAAAAAAAAATCTTTTTTCAAAAAAACAATCAAAAAAAAGCCCAAAAAAAATTTACGCCCCCCAATTTTTTTTTTAGGGTTTGGAAATAGCAAAAAAGTTTTTTTTTTGGTAGAACTTTTTCCCAAAAAAATAATAAAAAAAAACAAAATGTTTCATTATAAAATTTTGGTTGATAGAAAAAAAATTTCCCCCCCATTTCCCAAAAAGAAAATTTATAAAAATTGCTGTAAAAAAAAAGCGGGGCAAATAAAAATTTTAAATAATTTTTTTTGCCGGGGGCCAAAAAAACCGTTTTTCCTAATTTTTTAATTTCCTTTCCTATTTTTTAAAAAAAGGGGGTCCCCCCCCCCATTTTTTCCCTTGGGCTCTTTTTGTTTACCGTCCCCCCCGCTTTAGCTTTTTTAACCGAAAAAGGGTAATTGAGGGTTTTAACCTTTTTTCCCCCCGCTTTTCCCAGAAAAAAAAAAACGAATAAAATTAAAAAAAAAAAAAAATTTTCTGATTTATACTAAGACCCAATACCCAATTTCCCTTTAAAGTACGATGTTTTATTGTGGGTAAAAAAACAAAAAATTAAAATTTTACATGGTTATGAAAAGGGCATTTGGGAAAGCCTGAATTTTATATTGCCCGAATTTTTATATAATCTTTAATCTTAAAAAAAAATAAAATTCCATAAGCAATTTTTTAAAACGCCCCCCATTCAACAATGCTCAATCCTCAATGATAAGTTGGTGGGGTTAATCCTTTAACTACTTTTTGGTTGTTTGAAAACCCTAGTTTTATTAAAAACCTTTTATCAAGAGATCCCACTTTAAAAACTTTTTTAAACAGCTAACAGGAGTTTGCTAGTTTTTTCTATTTCCCCATTAAGTAAAAACCCTTTCTCCCACGAACTTCTGAAAAACATCTCCCGGAAAATTTTTTTGCTAAAGGCAACAAACTTTTTTTTCCTTTTTAAATTTTTTCTAATTCCCCTTAAAAATGATCAAAAAAGCCTTCTTTTTAGGCAAATTTTAATCCGAGGTTTCCGCATTTAAACCCAAACAGCATGGCCAAAGTGGAATTGCCACCCATAGGTTTGGATTCCATGAGTTTTCCTGGAGTGATTGCTTTCTTTTCTATGTATCCTTTTACTAAAAAAATGCAGCCTAGGGGAAAAAACCCCCTTTTTCCCAAAAGCTTTTTTTGCACAGGTTAGCCATAATCAGGTTTTTCAATGCCGACCATTTTGATAATGAAATAAAAGAAACCGGGGTGCGTCCAATATCCGCATTGCACTTCATCAAAAGCAACAAAATTTTTTCCTTGAGCCTTTTTTTTTTTTTTATTTTTTTCTTACTTTTTGAAGAATATTCTACGTCCCCAGTGGGGTATACTCCGGGCCCCCCCCGCTTTTTTTATGGGCCTAAAAAAAACCAAAAACAGCGTTTTTTATTGCTGATTTTTTTTTTTTTTT
>JAFNEN010006626.1:0-21457 GCA_019343175.1 Oedothorax gibbosus
ATAGATGTCGGGAGGACTGAAAGAGCGAGCAAGGTATGGCTGCGGGGGAAAAAAACTTTCCCATTTTTCTAATGTTTTTCCGACAGAGTTTTTTTTTTTAATTAGTCGTACTGACTCTTTTTTTTAGATAAAAATGAATTTCGAAATACATAATATACAAATAATCTCATTTGATTTAGGGCAATTTTATTTTGGAAAAAATTTTTTTCGAACTCATTATACGCTTTAAAATGAATATAAAATTAAAAACAAAAATTTCTTTGTTTTTTAGGGAAACCCAAAGGTTTTTGAGAGATAAGCAAAGATAAAAGTGTAAAACTTATTTTTGTGTTTTTACTGCAATGAATTAAAATGTTAATTTTGAACTCATTAATTTAAAAAAAAAATGCATTTTTAAATAATCTTATTTATCGAATGGTTTTTAAAGATCTTTAAAAATAGATACTTTTCAAAATTTAATTAAAAAAGTAGGTGTATTTGGTAAAAATTAATGGAAAAACTAACTCAAAAGTAAACTGGAAAATCAGTCTTACGAATTAATTTCGACAATTAAATAAGAGCTTGTAAAGATTTTTAAGAACCTTACTCTAAAGTCTAAACTCATTTTTGCAAAAAAACAAACAACAGATAATTGATTTTGATTTAAAAAGCTAAACTTTTTGTAAATTTTTATTTGTGACCAATTCTTTTGTACAAAAAAAGTTTAAAGTATTCCTTAGTGATGTATCTGACTGAAAATAATCTAAATGTATGCCCAAAAACTTTATTTTTAAAAAACATTCAAAACAATGTTTTTTCAAAATTTTTAATAAAAAAATGCAATAAAATTCATATAATTTCACTAATAAATTCAAAATAGTGCAATCTTTTTATAGGAGTGTCTATAAAACATTTTATACAACATAACCATATATTGACGTCCCCCCTCAATCAAAATACTCCAACATTTCAAACTCTAGTAAATAAACTCTAGAATGATAAAAAAGTAAATTATAAACATCATTACTGAAAACTGCAAAAAATAATTAAAAGATGACAAATGGCTAAGAGGGCAGTAGTGCAATATAATATAAACTGCAAAAAGTTACAAATACATTAACAATTATTTAGATCCTCTGAGTAGAAAACTATCTGGGCTCTGCAGAGTAATTTCAAACATTTATTAGTATAACAAGTTGATTATCTTCTATAGTAGTATAAACAAACTTTTGTATAAGGCTTGTCTCAAAAATACAGAGAATAATTTTATTTCCCTTGGGTTTCAATTGCGGATATATTTAACCAATTAATGTTTGCACTTTCAAGCTCCAGATGTTGTTTTACATTACGAATCAATTCAAAATTGGGGATCAAGTAGATGAGGTTTGAAGTAATAAAAAGGAGATATTTTTTTCCCTCGGCAACAAATGGCGTATTGAAAATCTGCTTTTACATCCTTTTATGTTTAAGTTTAAAATTTTGGCGGAATTCAATGTGTGCTTACCACTCTTTATTGTTCATCGTTTTTGCGACAAGAAAGGTATGACGGGCCCCTGCAGATGAGTCTACTATGCGATTTGAGGTAGGTAGTACAAACTGAAACTTCGGGTATTATTCGGTCGGCAGTAGAAAAAAAAGAAAGACGGGAAACACGTGTTTTGAATCTTACGGTCATCTGCTGAGGAACCCTCTGTCCAAAAAATAATAAACTCAAGAACTAATGGGTAAGAACAGCGTTGTAGCCAGTGAAACCGAGGTCTAGTATCTTTTTTGTGTGTGGGCCAAACATAACCGGCGATGGCAGTAATGGACTTAGGTTTCTATAAATACGAGGGTTTTTTTTTTTTCAACCTCCGATGAGCTGTAAAGAAAAGACGAGTCAATATACAAAAAAGATTTTTAGCACCATAAGTTAAAACAATACAGTTATTTCTCTACATAATCACCTTAACGATTAAGGTATTTTGTCATATCTGTGAATTAAGCTTTGAAATAACCTCTTCTTTTAAATTGTAGCCGGCAATGATTTTGAAGGGAGTTGTGACGGTTTCTTTGAGCTCCACGTCAATTGGAAGCGTTGTCCCTCCAAACCACTATGGGTAATCGATAATTCACTTATGGTGAACCTTTCAAGTTTCCCTAAACACTTAGTCCCAAATCGCTAAACAATGTCGTACGTAGCGACAGACTTGCTTCCTTGGTCCCTCTTCTTCATGAGCATCAGTTCGGCCACCTTTAAAGTTTCAACACCATTCACGAACTCCACACTCATAAAGTGTCTCCATACACTCGGCTCATTATTCGATGAATTTTTATGGCACTGTCCCCTTCTGCCTGCGAGGAACGAAAAACAGCTCGCAATTCTCACTTGGCGGCTACATTTTATGAAGAGGGTATTTCAAAGCTTGTTTACAGATATGACAAAATGCCTTAATCGTCAAGGTGATTATGTAGAGAAAAAATCTGTATTGTAACGTACTTATGGTACTAAAATCTTTTTTGTATATTGACCCGTCTTTTTTTTACAGCCCATCGGAGGTTGAAAACAAAACCCCACGTAACAAAACATTGGCGACCAACGATATTCCAAAGACCCAGCTCAGTTTGGTTCGTTGAACTAAGTATTAACCAATGGATATCTAAAATGTGTTATTTTTTTTATTGGCTCCCTTTAATTAGCTCCCTTTAATTAATATTTATTTTAATTTTATCCCTTTAATATGAATTTGGATACAACATTAATATTCTTTTATAAAAAATAGTTTTTTTTTTTAGCTCTCGTTAACATATTGTGGATTTTTTAAGTGTGAGCCCAAGTGGTTTAGTTTTTTTTTATTATTTGCGTTAAAATATAACCCGCAATCGAGTACGTAAAATTTGTTGAATAATAATGTATACAAAAAAGCGCGTCTAACTAAAATTTTTACTTTAAAATGATAGTTTTCAGAATTAAATATAAACTTAACTATTTATATGTCTTTGTAATGAAGAGTTAGTTTTGTATTTAAACTATATACTTCAAACTTTTATGATTTATAAAGTGTAACTGGCAACTTAAACTTCGAGACCATTCGTTTTTTTATTTATTTCGAATTTTAAAAGAATCTTACAATATAATTTTGTGTCCCTGCTTTACTTCAGTTTGAAGTGGCGTAGAGAAAGCCTAAGTGCAATACAATGAGTAATGACATATGTAATCAAAATGTTTTGTTTATTTCCATTTTATTTCTTGATTGCGTTTTTCTCAACCAAGCTGTAAAATTATTCTCATTGCATTTGGGACCAAAATCTTGCATAGTTAAGATGAAAAAAGGTATGTTTCAGAAAGAAGTTTTAGAATAAATAGAAATAAAACTTCAAAATTAAAGTAAATATTTTTTGGAAAAATGAGATTTGATGTAAATATCAGTATTTTACAAATTTAACACATTTGATGACGATTTGTAAGAAAATTTTCGCCAAGTTGAAATAAACTCTCTACTTAAAAAAGTTCTAAATATACAGAATATAAGACATTTGAAGAACATGGTCCTTGAACAATTTATGTAGGGCATATTAAGTTAACACGAAAAATGAATTAAAAATTCTAAAGTAAGATATTTCATTCGGATATGAAGGTGTTAATGGTATTCACAAAGTCGTATTTTTAATTGGTTATAGTTTGTAATATGATGTTATGGTTAAGAATTGTAAAGAATTAAATAATTGGCAAGGATATCCTTTTAATGTTTGGTTTAAGCGTTGATATATTTCGAAGTGAAGAAAACGGACAAATATGACTTTCGAGTTCAAAATAGATAAAAATGCATAATTTTAGTAATTTATTAATAAAACTTAGGATAAAATTGATGCATTTTTTTTTTTTTTAAAAATACAGTCGTGTTTAAATTTCCATACTTAAATGAAATATAAACTCAACACAGAAATTAACAAAAAAAAAACACAGAAAAACTTATTTTGTGTACAGTGCGATTACATAATTAGATATTCTAAGTATAATTGAAAATTTTTCTTTTCCCAAACTATTAGAAATACTATTTATCAATTATATTAATTTTTTGGTACAATATTGAAGTTTTTAAAAAAATAGAAAAAACGGGTAAGTAAAGCACTGGTCTCTAAACACCTTACATTTAACAACATTAAACTTTCAGTCACTTTTCTACAAAAAATAAATTTCAACAACACCATAAAATTTTTAAAGATCTTTAGGAGCATATAAAATAGCATGATTACCATCCAACTATTACCAGGGGTTGTAGCACGTTAAATCCGTCTGTCTTCAATGCCTCGTGCGTTTTAGTTAAGAAGTTACGTACGTATGTATGTTTGGTAGTTTTAACGTTTTCGGCAGACTATTTCCCAGGTGATTTTTCCTACATAAAAAAAAAACTTTTAACGCAACCAAATTACGCCTCAAAAATTTAAGTTTTAAAAAGTTAATTAAAAAGATGGTCAGCCCCATAGAGTCCTAAGCGGGTCTCTGAAAAAACAAAAACCCAAACCTGAAATATGGGATGTACCCACCCCCAAACCCCCAAAAAAGAAAACCAATGGCGTTTTTTTTTTTTGGGAAAAACCCCCCAAATTTTTGTGGGGAAAAAATTTTCTTTTTTTTTATTTTTTTGATTTTTTTTTTACTAGGGACGAGGTTTTTGGGTTTTGTAAAAAAAAAAGGGGAAATTTTCGGGCCCCCCCTAAAAAGCTACACGAGGGCTAATTTTGGGGACCCGGGCCCTAATTTTTTTTTTGGGAAACCCCCAGTCCCCAAAATTGGAAAAAGAGCCGACACCTGGGGTAAAAGGGACTCAAAAAGCAAAAACCCTTTTAAGGGGGGAAACCCCCCTTTCGTTAAAAAGCAAAACGTTTTGGACTTTTTTTTTAAGGAAAATTTTTTTCGTTGGGACCCCTCTAAAACGGGGTTTTTATTCCCTCCCGGGCAATTTTTTGGGTTTCACGGGGTGGTTTAAAAGGCCCCGGGAGTTTTTTTTGGCCCATGCCCGGACCCCCAAAACCCGGGGGGAAACCCTCCGCAAAAACCCAGGGCCGAAATGCCTAAAAACCCATTGGGCTCCCCAAACCCCCTTCCTTTGGCAAAGAGGAAAAACCGGGGCCCCAACAACAAAAAAAAACGAAATTTTTAAAAAATTTTTCTTTCCCGCCTGTTTTTAAATTTTTCCCTTTTATAAAAAATTTAAAAAAAAAAAGGGGCAAAACTAAACTAAGAAAATTAAATTTTTGGGGCCCCCCTTTTTAAAAAATTTTAAAAAAAAATTTTTCTTTTAAAAACCCCAAAAGGAAAAAATTTTTAAAATTTCCCTTAAATTTTGTTTTTTTTTTTTGTTTTGGGAAAATAAAAAAAATTCTTTATTCATGGCGAAAAAAAAAAAAGGTGGCCAAAGAACACCCAAAAAAAAAACTTTTAACCCGGGAAATTTTTAAAAAATTTTTTCCCCCAAAATTAGTTAAAAATTAAAGCATGGAAAGTTTGTGAAAACTGGGGGCAAAATTTGGCCCCTCCCCCTTTTTAAAAAAACCCATTGGGTTTTTTTTTAAAACGGGGAAAATGAAAAGGTTTTTTTATAAAAGGAATCATACGAAATTTTTTTGTTTGGGTTTTTTTAAAACCTTTGGGAAACCGGGGAAAAATTTTTTTTTTTTTTTTAGCCCCTTAATTTTTTATTTTTATTTTTTTTTTTTTAAAATCTTTTTCCCCCACCCCAGACACGATCCAACCAAAACCAAATTTTGAAAAAATAAACCTTCCCTTTTCCCAAATCCCTTTTTTGGCTCCAATCCACTTTTCCCTTTTCGGAAAAAACCTTTTAAAGGGTCAAGGGAAATTTAAAAAATCCGATATTTCTACTCCTACACAAAAGTTTTTTTGGCCCGGGAAAAAAATTTTACAAACCGAAAAATTGTTTAAAACCCCCGGAAAACTTTCCCTCCCAAACCTTTTTAAAAAAAAGGGGTTAAAGAAAGGGCCGGAAAAATTCCCGGTTTCCCTTTTTCCCTTTGTCAAAGGGTTTTAAAGTGGGAAGGTTTGGTCCAAACCAATAACCCTTTTCTGCCAAAATTTTTCATTTCTTTTTTAAAAAGGAAAATTCGGTTTAAAACTGGGTTAAAAAACAGGGGGGGGGTTCCCCTTAAAAAAAATGGGGGCCCCCGTTTTTTTAACGGGGAATTTAAAGGAGGGGTTGGAAAATTTTTTTAAATAAAAAATTAAAAAAAAAAAAAAAAAAAAAAATCCCTAAAATGACCCCTTTAAAAGGGAAAACCAACCTAGGTTTTTTTTTTTTCCCAAAGTGCTCCAATTTGGTGGGGGGGCGGCCCCTTTTTGTGGGAAAAACGGGCCCCAAAACCCAAACCCAAAAATTTCAAATTTTTTTCCCTACTAATTTTTTGCAGGCAAGTCCGGGGGTAAAAGGAAGGGGAACAGCCCCCTTTTTTTAAAAAACGATTGGTCAAGGTTTTAAAAAAGGAATTTGGTTTTTTTAATTTTTGGGGGAAAAAAAAACTTGTTTTTTGTTTTTAGCCGGTTTTTAAAAAAATTCTTTTAATTTTTTCCAATTTTAACCTTTTTTTTAACCCACATTAACAAATTAAACTTCAACCACAAAACCTAAATTTCAAAATTTTTAAACCTTTGGAACATTTCTTTTTACGGACACCCCCGTTTTAACGGAAAATGGGGTTTTGGGAAATGCATCCTAAAAAAACCCGGGGGGGCCCTGTACACCTAAACTTTTTAAGTAGTTTTTTAACCCCCGGAATTTTTTTTTTTTTTCAATTAAAAGGCTTTTTATTCTTTAAATTTTTTTCATACAAAAAATAAATAAGGGGGGGGAAATTTGAAAATTTTTTAAAAAAATCCCCTCCGGGTTTTTTTTTTTTTATTTTTTTTTTTCAAAATTTTAAAAACTCAATCCCAAAGAATTTTTTAAAAGGGTTGGGTTTTTTATTAAAAAAATCCAAAAAATTAAAATTTATTATTATTAAATCCTTTTTTAATGAAATGTAAAAATTTTTTTTTTTTTTAAAAAAAAACTGGTTTTTTTGGGGTTGGTAAAAGGCCCCGAAAAAAAATCCGTAAAAAAAATTTTAAAAGAAAAAATTTTTTTTTAATTTTAAAGAAAGTGTCCCCGGGTTTTAAAAAAAAAGAATCTTAAAGTAAATTTTTTAAAAACAGAAAATTTTTTTTTTTTTGGAAAACCCCCCCCTGAAATTTTTTTTTTTTGCCGGGAAAAACTTTTTTTTTTTAAAATTGGGTTAAAACGGGGAAATCGGGGGTTTTTCTCCCCATTTTTAAAAAATGGAAAATTTAAAATTAAGACGAGGAAAAAAAATTTTTTTGGGCCAACGAAAACATAAAAAGAAAAAAGACAAAACGAAAAAATGTTTTTAATGGGAAAAGTAAAAAAGTTTAAAAGTGGGGAAAAAAAAAAAATTTAAAATTTTTTCCAAAAAAAGGGAATTTAAAAAAGAAATTTTTTGGGGAAAGTAGAAGAAAATTTTGGGGAAAAAGTGGGGAAAAATCCCGGGGAAAAGTTTTAAATATTTTGCCCCTTTTTATTTTTTTAGGGAAAAAAAGGAATGGGGAAAAAAATATTTTTTTTCGTGCTTCCTTTTTTTTAAAAAAACCAAAATTCAAAAAAAATTAAAAAAAAAAAAAATTTTTTAAAGTTTTTTAGCTTTTTTGGTTTAAAAAAGTAATTAATTCCTTTTCCCAAATTGGGGGTAAATTTTTTTGAAAAAAATTCCCAATTTTTTTTTTTAAAATTTTTTTTATTTCAAAAATTTTTTTTCCCCAAAAAAACCTTTTAAATTTAAAACTTTTTTTTTAAAAATTTATTATTTAAAAATTTCCCCATTTACACTTTTTTTTTCTTAAAAAATTAAACCATTCTCAAAAATATGTTTTTTTTAAGATATTTTTTTAAAATTAAAATTTTTTTTTTTAAAACTTTTTAAAATAGAAAAAATAAAATTTAAAAAAATTTCCTTTAATTTTTCCCAAATTTCCGGGGGGGGGGAAAGCTTTTAAAAATGTGGCCCCCAGGGCCCCTAAAAAAAAATTTTTTTTGGGGAAATTTTTCTTTTAAAAATTTTTTTTTTTTTCCCAATTCCCCAAAAACTTTTAAACAAAAAGTTACCAAAAATATTTATAAGAAATTGTTTTCCCCTTAAATTATTTTTAAAAAAGATAAAGCCGTTCAAAAGTTTTTTTTTTTCCCCAAACTAAAAATCTAAAACCACAAACAAAAAAAAGCATCTACATAAAAATTATCAAATTTTTTTTTTTATAAATTCCCAGTAATTTTTAAAAAGTTTTTTTTTTAAAAATCCCATGTAAAACTAAATTTTTTTTTTAAAAAAAGGTAGACCGGTTGGGGGGATTAAAAAAAGAAAAATGTTTTTTAAAAAGAAATTTTTTATTTTAAAATTTTCTTACCCAAAAACTCCCCCAAGGGGTCCCGTATTTTTAAAAAAAAAAAATTTAAAACAAAATTTTTGCTGGGAAAAATTTCCCAAAAAACCCCAAACTTTTTTTTTTAAATTTTTTCCCAAATTTTTTTAAAAATTTTAAAAAAAACAATAATTTGGGGGGGCTTTTTAAGGGATTTCCCAAAATTTTTTTTTTTTTTTTTTCCTTCCCTCCCCAAAATTTTTTTTTGTTAAAAAAAGCCGCATTTTTGGGAAAATTTGCCCTTTGGGGGGGTTTTAATTTTTTTTTTAAAAAAGGGGGAAAAATATAATATTTGGTTTTTTTTTAAAAAAATAGAAATCAGATACCTACCAAATACCCACCACACATAACCGCCCCAAAAGCCGCCCACTTAAATAAATGTGGCCCGTTTGTTTTAGTTAAAAAAAAATTTTTTTTTTTTGGGGCAAAAGTTGGGGCCCTAAAAACTGGGTGATTTTTTAAAAAAGATATTTTTTCGAAATTTTTTTTTACAATTTTTATTTAAAAAAATTTTTTTTTAAAAATAGGGAGTTTTTATGGGGGGTTTGTAAAAACCAAATCGAAAAAATGAAAAAAATTTTATCCAAAAAAAAAATCATAAATGGGTTTTTCCAAATCTTTGGGGTTGGGGAAAATTTTTTTTTTTTACAGCCAACCCCCTTTTTTTTAACCCCATTTGGGGTTTATTTGGGGGAAATTTTTTAAAAAAAAAACCCGAAAAATTTATTAAAAAATTTTAAATTTTAATCATTTTTAAAATAATAAATTTTTTTTGTTTTAAAAAAAAATTTGGGCCCCAAAAACGTTTTGGGAAATTTTTTTGACCCGCTTTTTCCCTGGTTTTTCCAAGGGTTTTTTTAAAATTAAACCTAAGTCCTTTTTGAAAAAAACCGGCCTTTTGCCCATTGGGGCAGGGGCTTTTGGGGGAAAAATCTAAAAACAAAAAAAAAATTAACTTTAAAAAACCCCGGAAAAAACCCGCCCCTTTGGGAAAAAGAAAAAAGGTTAAAAAAAAAATTTTTTTTTTTCCTCCCAAAAAGCCAAAAATCAAACAGATAAGAAAAATTTTGGGTAGTTTAAAAATTTTTTTATTTTTTTGGGGAATTCCCCTTTTCCCCGCAAAAGTTTTTTTTGTTTTACAAAGCTTTTAAAATTTTTTTTTTCTAAAAAATGTGAGAGTATCAATTTAAAGGGAAGGGAATTTTTTTTCTCTGGGTTTTTTTTCAAAGGGAAAAAAATTTAAAATTTCCAAATTGTTTTTTTCCTTTTAAATGGGGTTAACCCCTACGTATTTTTTTCCCCCCCCCCTGAAAAAAAGTTATTTAATTAAAAAAAACCAATAATGCCCCCGGTTTTTCCCTTAAAGAGAAAACCCAACCCAAAAATAAAATTTTTTTTACTAACTTTTTTTAAACCCTTTTTTTTTCCCCCGTGATGGCCCCAAATTTTTTGGGGGCCCCCCATAATGGTTTTTTTTTTTAAAACATAATTTTTTAAAAAAAAAAAAATAGGGTGAAATTCTATTGGGAATTTAAAAAAAAATAAATTTTTTTAAAAAGAAAAAAAGGTTTTTTAAAAATCGAAATTAAAGTGGCCCTTTTTTAAAATTTTCCCTTTAAAAGGCTCTAAAAACCCTTTTTTTAGAAAAAAAAAATTTTTCCCAAAAAAATTTAAATTTCCAAATTTTCCCCTTGGGAACCCGAAAGGGGTTAAAAATTTTTTTTCCCCCTAAAAGGCCCCGGGGGGAATTTTTTTTTAAGGATTTTTTTTTTCGTAATTTAAAAAATTCCAAAGGGGCCCCCTTTATAAAAATAAATTTTTATTAATTTACTAGTCCTTTTTTGACCCAAAAGTTTTTTAAATTAATTTTTTTTTAAAAAAAATTTTTTTTGGGGAAAATTTTTTTAAATGTTAAATTAAAAAATGGGGGGGAAAAAAAAAAGTAAATTTTGGGTTTTTTTTTTTTTATTTTTTTAAAAGGAAAATTTAAAGGAAATTTTTTTCTCCCATCCAATTTTTTTAAAAACAATATAAAGTTTCCCCGGTTACCCGGGAAAACCCCAAAGGGGTTAAAAAAAACGTTTTTTTTTGAAAAATTAAAAAAAATTTGGTCCCCAAAAAATTTCCAAGGAAAACCCCCAATCGTAATTTATTCCCCTTAAAATTTCTGGTTTTTTTTTTTTTTTTTCAACAAACGGGGAAAGGTGATGTCCCCCTTTAAACTTTGGGTTTTATGGGTTTTTTTATTTCCCCCGGGGGCAAATTTAAAAACCAAAAAGCTCCCCCCCCTTTTCCAAAACCCTTTCGCTTCTTTTCCCCCCCCCTTTTTTTCCCAAAAAAATCCCTTTCCCGAAAAGCGGGTTTTTTTTCTTCTGAAACTCTGGGGGTGGTTTTTTTTTTCCAGAAAAAAATAAACAAAAAGCCCCGGCCCGCAAGCGGGCCCTTTTCGTTGGTCATGGGTTTTGGGGGTCTTTTACCAACCTGGATCAGCTGGGGGCCAAAACTGGGGCATCCCCCCCCCGGCAAAATTTTTTGGGAAATTTTTTAGGGCCCCGGGGGGGGGTTTTTGAGCTTTTTAGGGTCCCCCCTGGGGGTCAAACCAGGTTTGGCCCGGGGGTCCCTTCCCGGTACTCGGTTCCCTTTCCCCGGGGCCCCGGGGGGGCTGGGGGAAAGAGAAAGAAACTCCCCCTTTTTGAGGGGTTTGGTTTTTCCCCCGGGGGGAAGGGGGGCCCCAGACCCCCTTGGGGGAAAAAAAAAATTCCCCATTCCAGTTCCCCCCTGGAAAATCCTTCTTGGACGAACCCCGGAAAAGGACGGTTTTTTTGGATGGGGGGGGAAAAAAGGCGGGGTTTTCTTTTGGGCCCTCCCCGGGGTTTTTTTGGTTTGGTCCCCCACTTAGTTTGTGCACTTGGGCACCCCCCTTTTTTCCCCCTTTTTTACTTGGCAAAAATTTTTCCCTTTTTTTGGGCTTTTTAAAGGGGGGTTTTGGGTCTGGGGGGGGGGGGGGTCCTTCCCGGGGGTTTTTGGGCCCCTTTCCCCCGGAAAAATCATAAAATAACCCCCACCCCCTTTCCCCCCGTTTTTAAAAACCCCGTTTTTTTCCCCCCTTTGGATCCCCCTTTCCCAAAGGAAATTTTTTTAGAAGATCCCTTTTGGAAAGAGGGGGGGTCTTTGGGAAAGTTCCCTTTTCATTGGGGCCTTTGTGCTTTGGGGCGTTTTTTTTTAAACCCAAACTCCCTTTTTTGCGGGTTTTTTAAAGTTAAAAGGGCTTTTGCGGGAAAAATTTTTTAAATGGGGAAAAAAAAAAAGCAAAACTGTTCCCCCAAATTTTTTGGGAAATAAAGTTTTCCTAAATGGTAAAGACAAAAACCCTTTGAGATTCCTAAAAATTTTAAACCCGATTTTCCCAAAATTTAAAAAAAATATCCCCGGGGGATCCCACCATTTTTAAAAAATTTTTAAAATTAAAAAAATGAATTCCCCCAAAAAGTCCTCCTATTTTTTCGAAAAAAAACCCCGGGAAAAAAATTTAGGAAATTTTTTTTAAAGCCCATCTTTTTTAAAATTTTCCAAATTTTTTTGGTTAAAAAAACTTTTTTTTTAAATTTTTTCGGATAATTTTTTTTTTAAAGGGGCATCCACAAATTTTTTTTTAAAAAAAATAAGAATTTAAATAAAAATTAGTTTTTTTTTAAAATCGTTTAAAAAAATTTAAAATTAAAAAAAATTAAAACATTTTTTTATTTAAAAAAATATGATTAAAAGGAAAAAAATTTAAAAAAGTTAAAAAAAATCCAAAAAAAAGAAAAAAAAGGAAAAAGGGGGGGGGGTTAAAAGTGGGGTTTAAATAAAAATGGAAAAAGTTAAAAAGGGGGGGGGAAAAAAAACTTTTAAACCCCCATAAAGGAAAACTGGGGCCCCCGGGTCAGGGGTTTCTTTGGCAAAAAAAAATTTTGCAAGTCAAAAAGCCCCAAACTGGTTTAAAAAAAAAACCGGTTAACACGTTTTTTTTCTCCCCGGGGGCCAAACCCTTTAAAAAACAAAGGGGCCCGAGTTCCCCCGTGGACCCCCGAGGGGCACAAAATTTTTTTTTTCCCCGAAAAAAAAAACCGGAAAAAAAAAAAAAACCTTTTTTTCCCTGGTCACCCAATGGGGCCGGACCCCAAACAATTTAAAAAAATAAGGGGAAAAAATTCCTTTTCCCCAAAAATTTAAGGTTGGTTTTTTTTTTTTGGGCCCCCCCGGGGCTCTTTTTTTTTAAAATTTTTCTTACTTTTTTTCCCCCAAAAAAGAAAAGAAAAAATTTTTTTCCCCGCCCCGTTTTGTCGGGTTTTAAAAGTTTTTTAAAAATTTAAAACTTTACCCGTTTTTCCTTAATTTTTTAAATTAAAATTTAATTTTATATACAACATAAAGCAAATACATTGTTTGCCCAAAAATAGAAATTTTTTCCCAAAAAATTTAAAAAGGGAAAATTATGAAATTCCCAAAATGTTTTTTTTAAAAGCCTTTCCCCAAAAGTTTTCAACTTTTCCCTAGGTTCCCCAAATTTTTTAATCCCAAAAGGAAAAGGTTTTTTTTGGCAAATGGAAAAAGGGGGCCCAAAAGGGAAAGACAAAAGTTTTTTAATTAAAATTTTTCCCCAGAAAACCTTTGGGGCTCTTTTTTTAAAGGAATAAAGGAAACACAAAAAGGGGTTTTGGGCCACGGGAAAAATTGCACAGGGAAAATTTGGGCCCCCAATTGGTTTGGGGTTCTTTTTTTCCCAAAAAGCGGGGCCCCCCCAAAACACACACGCCTTTTTTCCCCAGAAAAAAAAAAACCCAAGGAAAAAGGGAAAAAAGTCACTTTGGAAAAGACAGGGCCAAAAGAATGATTGGAATTCTTCCCACTTAAAATCGAAAAAAAAAACCCAACACTTTTTTTTTACCTTTTTTAAATTTAAAGGCCCCTTCCCTTTGTTCCCAAAAAGATCTTCCCAAAAAGGGGCGTTTTAAATCAGTTTTTTTTTTTAGTTTTTAAAGGGCCTTTTTTTTAAGAAAACGATAGGAAAATCGGGGAAAAGGTTTTTAAAATTTTTTTTTTGGGTTTCTTTTTTAAAAAAAATTTTTTGGAAATAAAAAGGGGGGTTTTTTGTTTTTTTGAGATTCCAAAAATAATTTGCCTTTTTGGGGACCCACTGGTTGGGAAAAAATTGGGGGCCAAAATGGTTCCCCGTCCCCCCCCCCTTCAGTTAAAACCCCTCCGCGGGGATCCCATTAAACAAAAGATTTCGATTTTGAAACGAAAAACTTAAAAATTTCTGTAAAAAAAAAATCTTTTCCCAAAAATTAAAAGTTTTTTTCCCCCTTTAAAGCATAATAAAATTCCTTTTTGCTACTTTTAATACTTTGTTTTAATTTTTTGGGTTTTAAAACAAAAAAAATTGAAAAGGCCTTTACTTTTTTTTTTGGGAAATCGGGTCCTAAAAGGTTTTTAAAAAGGGATTTTGGGTTTTTAAAAACCAATGGGGAAAGTAACTGGCCCTTTTTTCCCGCATTTTTTTTTTGTGGTGGGAAAATTCTTTTTTTAAATTTTTTAAAACAAATAAGGAACGGCAAAATTAAAATTTTTGTAAAAAACAAATTGGGGAAATAAATGTGTGCCAAAAAAAATTTTTTAAAAAAAAAAAAAACTTTTTAAAAAAAAAAAAAATATTTAAAAAATTTTTAAAAATAAAAAACAGGAAAGGGGTATAATAGTTTTTGACCCCTAACCCTTCCCCCCCCAAATTTTTTTTAATTTTTTGGGGAAAAAAGTCTTTGGAAAAACAGGTAAAAAGGGCCTGAAAGGGGGGGCAAGGGGTTGCCAAAAACCCCCTGGGGGTTTTTTTTTCCCAGGAAAAAAGGAGGGTTTGGGGTAAAATTTTTGGTTTTGGGAAAAAATGTGGGGGCCACAAAAAAACTACACATAGGTTTAATTGGGGGGGAAAAGGGGGAAAAATATTTGGTTAAAAGCCGTCAAGATTTAAAAACGTGGTTTTTTTTTCTTCCTTTTAAATTTTGGGTTGAAAAACGATTTGGGAACTAAATTTTTATTAAATATTTTTTAAAACATTTCCCCCGTAAAAAACACTTTTTCAATTTGGGGAAAAAAGGATAAAGTTTTTTTTAAAAAATGCTATGTAAAAAAAAATTGTGGGGAAACCCCATGCAAAATTTTTTTAAATTTCCCTTCATTTGGGGAATCTTTGGGTTTTTTAAAACCCTTTAAAAAAGGGGCCCCTAAAAGCAATAAAAATTGCCAAATTAAAAGGGGAACTCTTTCCTAAACCAAAATCTTCCCCTTACCCTTTTTTTCAAAAATCCCACTTTTTTCCCCAATCAAAAATTTTTTTGAGAAAGGGAAAAAAAGAAAAGGGAAAAAAAGGCGTAAAAATAAAAACCAGTCCCCTCCGTCCCGGTTTTAATTTTGTCACCCCTTTTTACAAAAAAGAACCCACAAGTCCCCCCCCAGACAAGTGGGGGTATGTCATTTTAAAAAACAAAAAAAAACAGGGGGAAGGGGTTTTATACCAAAATTTTAAAATTTAAAAAAATTTTTTTAAAAAAGAAAATAATTTTTTTAAAAAAGTAAATTTAAATAAAAATTTTAAATTTTAAAATTGAAAAAAACATGGAAAAATTTCCCTTTTTTTTTTCAATATTTTTTTTTACTGGGTTGGCCCCCTTTTTGGGGGGGGGGGGAAAACGGGTTTGAAAAAACTTTTATTTTTAAAAAAAAAAAAAAAAACTCCCCGAAAAAAAATTTTTTTATGTTTGGGGTATAAAATTTTCCCCGTTTGGATTGTTTTTGGGGGAAAAAATCAAAAAATAGAGTTTCCCTTTTTATGGTTTTTTATTATATATGTATAAAAAGGAAAAAAAAGGGGTGCCAAAAAAAAAATTCCCAAAATTTTTTCAAAAAAAAAAAAATTCCAAAGTTTTTGCTTTTATTTTTTTTTAAAAAAATTTTAAATTTTTCTAATTAAATTTTTTCTTAAAAGAAAATGGGAAAAAAATTGGTTTTTAAACAAAAAAATAAATAATAAAAAGGGGTTTTTTTTTTAAAAAAGGGTTAAATGGGGCAAAGGGGGAAAAAATTGGGGGGGGGACCCAAAAATATATTTTATTAAAAAATTGAAAACCCTTTTTTTCTTTGGGGGGGGGGGGAAATTTCCCAAAAAAATTTTAAACAAAACAAAAAAAAAATTATTAAAGCTAAAAAAAAAAATGAAAAGAAAAAAAGTTTTTTTTTTTGGGGGTTTTTTTTAAAAATTTTTTAATTAAAAAAACCGCCCAAAAACCCTGGTTTTTTTGGGGAATTTTTTTTTCTGAAAATGTATAAAAAATTTTTTGTTTTTTTTTCCTTCCCGGGGGGGTAAAAAAATTTTTTGTGGGGAAAAACCGGGTTTTTTTTTAAAATTTCAGAAATTAAAGTAAAAAACCTATTTTTTTTTTTTTAAAATTTTTTTTCAATTCTTTTTCACCCGGGGAAAAAATAATGCTTTTCCTTTTTTTAAAATTTAAATTTATTTTTTTTTTTTTTTTCCTTTTTTTTCTAAATTTTTTTTTTTTTTTTTTTTTTTTAAAACGAAAATTAAAAAAGGAAATTTTTTTTCTGCTAGAAGAAAAAAAAAGAGATAAACATTTAAAAAAAGGGGGCCCTTTTGGTTAAGTTAAAAAAAAATAAATAAAATTGGGGGAAAGGGGGGACAATTTTTTTTTTTTTTAAAAAAAAACATGCAAAGGGTTTTTAAATTTTTAAAAAAGCTTGTTTAAAAAAAATTTTTAAAAAATGAAATGTTTTTTTTGTCCTTTGCAAGGGCCCAAAAAAATTAATTTTTAAATTAATTCAACGTAAAATTTCCCCAAATTTTTTTCCCGTGGGAAAAAAAAATTTTTAAAACAAAATTTTGGGAAAAACAGAATTTTGTTAAAATTAAATAAAAATTAAAAAAAAAAAATTTAAAAGGGGAATTTTTTTTTCGACATTTAAAAAAAACTTTTTAGGTTCCCCCCCCCTTTAACGGGGAAAAATTTTTTGAAGGGAAAATAAAAAGGGAGTTTAAACTTAAGCACTTTTCTAAATATAAAAGGTTTTTAAAAAAAACATATATAAATTTTTTTTAAAAAACCCCCCTGTAATAAAATTTTTAAAAAAAAATTTAAAAAAAAAATTTGTATATTTTTTACCTTTTAAAATTTCCGGGGAAAAAAGCAAAATACCCTTTTTTTTTTTTTTTGTTTTAATTTTTTTTTTCAGAATAACAGCGTTTTTTTTTATAAGGGGAAATTTTTTTTTCAGAAGAATCCCCAAAGACCCCAAACATAAAAAACCTTTTCCCTTTCTTACATTTTTAAAATTTTTTAAATTTACTTTTTTTTACTAAAAAAAAACCCCTTTTTTTTTTTTAAAGTTCCCCCCTTTTTTCCGGGCATTTTTTTTTTTTAAATAAAAAGGGGTTTGGGGGTTTTTCCCCAAAGAATTTTTTTGAAGTTTTTATGGGAAAAAAAACCCTTTTGGAAAAACTTTTTTGATTAGGGCGGAAAAAACGTTGGGGAAAAATTTGGGGGGGAAAAAGCACTAAAAAGGTCCCCTTCCTTTTTTCCCCCAAATTTTATAAAAAATTTTTTTTTAAATTGTTTTCGATTAGAAGTAAAAAATTTTTTTAAAAAGTTGGAAAAAAAATTTTGAAAAACCCCGGGGGGGGGCCCCCCCCCCCCCTTTTAAAAAAATTTCCTTTAAAAAGGAAGGGGAAAATTTTTTGAAAATTTTGGTGGGCCCCGGAAAATTTTTTTTTTTTTAATAAAATTTTTTAAATTTAAGGGGGGCCTTTTTTTTAAAAATTATAAAATAAGGCCCGAAATATGGAAACAGGGAAATTAAAAAAATTTTTTTAGTTATTTTTTAAAATGGAAAAATTTCTTTGGAAAATTTTTAAAAAACAAAAAATATAGAAAACTTTTCACAATGGTTTTCAGAAGATTTTTTGTTTTTCGCCCCCGGGTTTTTTGGGGGACGGAAATTTTTAAATAGTTCCCCCCAATTTTTTTCTTTTAAATTGGGGAATTTTTCCCCTCAAACCCATTGGGCCGCCCATAAAATCGTAAAACCAAAATGAAAGGAAGTTTTGCAAAACCAAAGAAGAAAAAGGGGCGTAAATTTTTTCTTTTTTCCCATTTCCTAAAAGTATAAACGTAAAGTTTTAAAATTTTTTAATTTGGAAAATTAAAATAGGGAAAGATTTTAAGGTTTGGCCTTAAAAATTCACTAGGGTGGGGGAACCGGGAAAAAAATGGGCCATGAGTCAACTCAATACTAATTTTTAAAGAACAAAAAGAGTTAAAGGGAAAACACAAAAAAAATTTTGGGAAGGGGCGGGTCGGAAAAAGGAGGGGTTCCTTTTTTTTCCCCCCTTTCATTTTGCAAATTTTTTTGTTTTTTCCCCGTTTAAATAAAAAAATAAATTAAACCATGGGTAACCTTTTTTTTTTCTAAAATTTTATTAAAGATTTTTTTAAAAAAATAAAATAGAGCCAACAGGGTTCCCCCCCGGCCTTTGTGCAAAAAGGTTTTTTCCCTGGTTTTAAAAAAAAAAAATAGCCCAAAGACCCCCAAAAAATATGGGCCTTTTTCAACTTAAAAGGGCCCCCAGGAAACTCTTTTGTGGGGCGTCCCCCAAAAATCCCCCTTTCCGTTTTTGAATTTGGTTTTGGGTTTTTTTGGAAGAAAAAAATGGGAAATTTTTTTCAAAGGGTTTTTTTTTTGGTTTTTCCCAAACCCCCCAAACCGGGAACCCGGAAAAAAATTTTGACGCCACCGAGACCCTTCCCCTTTTGGGGCCTTTTGGTTTAAGAACCCGGATTTCCTTTTTTGAAAAAGGTTAAAAGAAGTGGGGAAACCCCGCGGCTTAGCGTAGGGGGGGGTGCCCTTGGGGCCCCCAGGGCCCCCGGGGAAAAAACGAGTCCCGGGATTGGGAAAAGGCTGGGGTTCCCTCCTTTTTTTATCCCTTTTAAATAAAATCAATAAAAAAAAGGGTCCCAAACATGGGGTTTTTGGGAAAAAAAAACCCCCGGGGAAAAATTTTTCCCCGGGGAAAATTTTGGGGCCACCAAAACCCGGGGCATAAAAGCCTAGCACCCCCAAAAACCCCTTTGGGCCCAAAAAAACCCCGAAAAAGGGGAAAAAAGGCCAAGGGGGCCCCACCAACGAGTTTTTTTTTGGCCGAGGGAAAATTTTTTGGTTTGTTTTTTTTTAAAAAGGGGGAAATTGGGAAATTACCCTTTAAAATTTGGGCCCCCCCCCCTGTTTGTCTTTGAATGGAACCCCGAGCGATCCCCCTGGACGGGCAAAAGCACAGCGGGGGTTCCCCCATTTCTTTTTTTCCCCCCTTGGGGGGGAATTTTTAAAAAAGAAACCTTTCCGGAGCACTTTTGTTTTCCCTGGTGAAAAACATTTTCCAGGGTTTTTTTCAGGCAAACCGTCCCCCCTCCCCTAAACGGGAAAAAACCAAAGGGTTGGGGTTTTTTTTTTGAACACTTTTTCCCCGTTTAAAATGGGGAAACAAAAGTCCCGCTTTTTCCCCCCCTGGTTTCCCTTTTGGGGGGGGGGTAAACTCCAAAAACCTTTAAAAAACCAAAAAAAAAATTTTGCCTCGGGGCCCCCCAAAGACAAACGACTTTTTGGGATTGGGCCCCCCTGTCATTTCAAAATTGGGGAAAGGGGTAAAAATTTGGGGAAAAAAAAAAATTTTTTCCCTCGAAAAGGGGGTTAAAAAATTTTAAACCTTTTAAAAAATCAGGCCTTTTTGGGGGAAACGGAAAAAATTAAACGGAAAAATCATCGCCCCCCCAAACCCGGGGTTTCCCCCCGCAAGCCAATTGGGCCACCAAGCAGGGCCCGGGAAAACAAAATTTTTTTAGTCAATAAGGGGTTTTTTTTTTTTCCCCCCCGGGGGCTTTTCATTTTGGGGATTTGAAAATCGCAAAAAATTAAAAAAGTTTAAAAAAATTTTTAAGTGGGGAAGGAAATTTCCCCCGAAAAACCCAGAATTTTCCCCCCGCTGCCACTACCCAATTTTTGGGGGCGTGGAAATTTCCCAAATCTTTTGAGATGTAAAAAAGAAAAATTAAAGGTTTTTTAAACCCCAAAAATTTTTTAAAAACCCCCGATTTCCCAAAAAGAAAAAAAAATCGGGGAAAATTTTTTTAAAGAAAAAAAATTAAAGACAAAAATATAAAAAAACCCCCTTTTTTTTTAAATTAGTTTTTTGAATATTTTTTTTTTGAAAAATTATTCCCTTTTAAAATTTAAAAAAAAAAAAACCCCCTTCCCAAAAAAAATTTTTTAAAAAAAAGGAAAATTTAAAAATAAAACACGCTAATTTCAGGGAATATTTTTTTCAAAAATTTTGAAAAAAACCATTAAAAAAAAAATTCCCCAAAACAAGGTTCCCGGGGGGGAAATTTTTGGGGTTTTTGAAAAAATTTTTTTTTTTTTATGAGAATTTTAAAACCCGAGAGAAAAAAATTTTTTTTTTGAAAGGGGTCCGGTTTGGGGGCCCCCCCATTTTTTTCCCCTTTTAAAATTTTCCCTTAAAAACCCCCCTTCCCCCCTTTTTTTTCTTTTAAAAAAAAGGGGAAAAGGGGGGAAATTTGGGGGTAGAGACATTTAAAAAATTTTTTTTTGCAAGGGTTTTTTTAAAGTTTTTTCTACTCCCCAAAACCCTTTTTTTATTTTTCATCTGGAAAAAACGATTTTTAAATTTTTCCCAAAAATTTCAATTTCCCTGATTTTGGGAAAAGTAAAAAAAAAAGGCCCTTTTAACAATAAAAAAAACGAATATTTTAAATGACAAAAAGGTTTTTTTGAAAAACCTTTGTTTGTTTTTTCTAAAAGCATTTTGGGGGGAAAAACAAAAGAAAAAAAAAGTTCCCCCGGGAAAAAAAATTTTTTTTTCCCGAAAATTTTGGGTGTAATTTTTTAAAAAAAAAGAGTTTAGCCCTTTAAGTTTTAAAGGGTTTTGGGGTTTTTAAAACCCAAAATTAAAAAAAAGCTCTTTTATAAAAAATTTTCCCTAAGTGGGGTAATTTAATTTTTTTTTTTTGGGCAAAATCGGACCTTTTTTTTAAATTTTTTTTTTTTTAAGGGGGGTCCCCTTTTTTTACGAGAGTTTTTTTTTTTTTTGGGTTTTTTTTTTTTTTTTACTTTTAATTTTTTTTTTTTTAAAAGTTTTTTTTCTTTTTTTTCGGGTTAAGTTTTTTTAAAATTAAAGGTTAAAAACCTTTTAAAATGGGGTTTAAAAGTAAAAGTTTTCTCACCGGAAAGACAAATGTTTTGCATTACTTAAGGAAAATTTAAATAGACGGCCCTACACTGTTAAATTTTTGTATTTAACCCCTAATAAAATTTT
The DNA here is from genome assembly GCA_019343175.1 of Oedothorax gibbosus. Classification (NCBI taxonomy): domain Eukaryota; kingdom Metazoa; phylum Arthropoda; class Arachnida; order Araneae; family Linyphiidae; genus Oedothorax; species Oedothorax gibbosus. The sequence goes on from JAFNEN010006626.1 coordinate 20,880, forward strand.
TTGTTTTAAACTCAGAAAGTTTTAAAGAAAATTTTCCCATTTTTCCAAACTTAAAAACTTTAAAAAAATTTGGGAAAATTAAAAAAGCAGTTTTTTTTAAACTGTTTTTTTAAAATTTTTATTTTTTGGGGGGAGGGCCTTTAAAAGTAAATCCCCAAAAATTAAGTTTTAATTTACAAAATGGGGGCCCGAGCGGCCTCACGCAGTTTTAAAAAAAAAACTTTAAACGGTTTTTTTCCTTTTTTTTAAATACCCCTCCCCCAAATTCCCTTTTTAAAACCCCAAGAAAAAATTTGGGTTGGGAAGGAATTTTTCCTTTTTGGAAATTTCCCAAGGGTTTGGGGGGAAAATTGGGCCTTTTTTTAAAAACCGTATTAAGGTTTTTTACTGAGGGGGACATTTTTTTTAAATCGACCCCTTTTTTCCCTAGTTTTTAATTTTTAAAGCAAATAAAAATCCCAAACCCCTTTTTAAAAACACATAGAAAAAAAATAAAAAAAAAAAAATCCAAAAATTTCAAAATGGTTTCTAAAAAAAAAGGGTTGGGGTGGGGGTTTGGGGCTTGTAGCGAATTTTTG
>JAFNEN010006627.1:0-16602 GCA_019343175.1 Oedothorax gibbosus
TTTCCCCATTTCTATGATGTTCCAAAAAAAGATTCGATGTTTGGAATTGACATTTCTTTGGGTTGATTTCCACCCCATTTTCTGATGCCACCTGAAGCTTTCTTAAATTTTCCCCCAGACCTTTCTTTCCGTCTTGATGGCACGATCAAGTCGTCCACTAGATCACAAATTTCCCATCGCGAGAACCTTGAAAACATGTTTTTATCTTTGGAAAAACGCACTTAGATAACAGTCCAAACGGAACTCTAAAAATTCGTAATGTCAGTCGGGGGTTTTAAGGGCAGATACTTTACTCCTCGGATCAATCTTCACAAAAAGAACCATTTTTAAGTCTAACAAAGAAATATTTCCCCCCCCTTTTAGTTTTCAATTCTCTCAATTAAGGGCAAAGGGTAACCAACTTTAACTATTTTCTTGTTCGCGGGGGGAATCTAAAAAAAATCGATACTCATTTAAACCTTTTTCGTGTTAAACTTTTGGAAAGAAAATTCGAGTCCTCTCCTTATTATTCCATCTTCCAGCCATTTTTGTACTTGGTCATCAACTTTTTGCTTTTCTAGCTTGACAGTCGCGATTCGAACGAATATTGGTATTTCGTCTGACAATTTTATTTCTTTGACAAGTTGTGTCTTTTTTTGTTTGTTTATAGTTTTTGACTAATTTTAGTACCTTTTTTGTTGACTTTTCTATGAGTCCGATGCGGGTTCATATTTTTTCAAGGGGCAGATTTGCAAGTGATTGATCTTGGCTTTCCCCTTTTCGGTTGATACATTTTGGGTTTTTTTTCGATTTTTATGGGGGTATTTTGCATGAAAAAGAAAATGCTGCCCCGTGTGTTTTCTTACCCGAAAAAGGAACAACTTGAGTGGTTTTGACGATGAAAGTCCTCCCCGTTCCCCTTTACAAAAAGGGATGTCGCTTGTCTGCGCCCCGAACCTGCATCTGTTTTTCTTGCAAAAATTCAGACTGGGTTTCCCTTCAACTCCATTCTTTGTGCAGCTTTCCCTTTTACTATTAGATTTGGGTTTTGTTTTGGTTTGTTTACCTTTTAAACACTGAAGAAATGCATTGTAATTTCTTTCCCTTTCTCTTTGTGGTTTTGGAAGCGGATCAGGTGTAATTGTTTGTTTTTTTGTGCTATTTGGAAATATGAACGTCTTAGCTTTTTTTCACCCAAAATATGTATACCACTTTCATTTATACTAAAGTGAATTTTTTCAAGACTTCTTTCCCCTTAAATTAGAAACCCAAAACCCCTTTCCCCATATATCTTTGAATAAAATTTATAACGTATCAAGCGTTATATTTCAAGTAAAAAATCCAATTTTTCTATAAATTTCGTTTCCACCCCCTTCTGTTGTACCTCTCTTTCCAGTTTTTGGGTTTACCCAACTTTTATACACATTTTAAAATTTCAAAAATTGAGACGGCTGCGTGTCGACCACTGCCCGTACTTGCTTTTCCCCTTTTTTAATATCGTTAAAAAGTTTCTATCCAAAAAATTTTGCACACCCCCCCTTATTTTCCCGGTTTCGGACTTTATTTGGGGCACTGAAAAGATTTATACCTTTTTTGTGGCAATAAACAAATAACACTTTTATTCTCCCATCCAATTTTTTTTTCCCCTTAAATTAACCCATTTTTTTTATATCACGATTTTTATCAGCATATTTTCATTTTTATCAAAATTTTTTTTATTAAAACCCCTTTTTTTTGGGGGTTGGGAAAAAAGGGGCCCGGGTTTTTTTTAAAAAGGAAAAAATTTTGGGGGTTTTCCCCCCCCCTTGGGGAAAAAATTTTTTCGGGCCCCCCCCAAAAATTTTTTTTTTTCCCCCCCTTTCCCCCCAACTTTTTTTTGTGGGAAAAATTTCCTTTTTCCCCTTTTTTTTTTTTTCCTTTTAAAAAATTTTTTGGGGGGGTTTTTCCCCCCCTTTTTTTTTATTGGGGTTTTTTTTTTTTTTTGGGGGAAAAAAAAAAAGTTTGGTTTTTTTCCCCCCCCCCTTTTTTTTAAAAAAAAAACCCCAAAAAAATTAAAAAATTTTTTTTTTTTTTTAAAAAAAAAAAAAAAATTTTTTTTTTAAAAAATTTAAAGGTTTTTATTAAAGGTTTTCCCCCCTTTTTTTTTTTTTCCCTTTTTTTTTTAAAAGGGCCCCCCTTTTTTTTAAAATTTTTTTGGGTTACCCCCTTTTTTTTTTTTTTAAAAAAAAAAATTTTTTTAAAAAATTTTTTTTTTTTTTTTCCCCTTATTTCAATTTTTAAAAAATTTTTCCCCCAAAAAAATTTTTTTTCCCCTTTTTTTTTTTGGGGGGGTTTTTTCCCCCCCAAAATTTTTTTTAAAAAAAAATTTTTTTTTTTTTTTTTTTTTTTCCCAAACCCCTTTTTTTAAAAAAAATTTTTTTTTTTTTATTAATTTTTTTTTTTTTTGTTTTTTTTTTAAAAAATTTTTTTTTTTCCCCCTTTTTTTTTTTTTTTTTTTTTTTTGGGATTTAAAAATTTTTTCCCCCTACCTTTAAAAAAATTTTTTTTTGAATTTTTTTTGTAAATTTTTTTTTAAAAAAAAAAAAAAAATTAAAAATTTCCTTTTTTTTTTAAAAAGGCAAAAAACCCCTTTTTCCCTTTTAAATTTTTTCCCTTTTAAAAACCCCCCCCAAAATTTTTCCCCCTTCCCCCCCCCCTTTTTTTTTTTAATTTTTAAAAAAATTCCCCCCGGCTTTTTTTTAAAAATTTTTTTCCCCCCAAAAAAACCCGGGAAAGGAAAAATTTTTTAAAGGAAAGTTTTTAAAAAAAAAAAACCTTTTTTTTTAAAAGGCCCTTTTTGGGGAAAAATTTAAAAAAATTTTTTTTCCCCCCCCCGTTTTGGTTTTAAAAAAAATTTTCCCCTTTTTTTTTCTTTTTCCCCCTTTTTTTTTTTGGTTTTTTTTTTTTTTTTGTTTTTTTTTTTTTTAAATTTTTTTCCCAAAATTTAAAAAAATTTTTTTTTTTTTTTTTTCCCTTTTTTTCAAATTTTTTTTTTTTTAATTTTTTTGGTTTTTTTTAAAAGGGAATTTTAAAAAAACTGTTAAATTTTTTTTTCCCCAAAAAATGGGTTTTTTTTTTTAAAAAAAAATTTTTTTTTCCCCCAAAAAACCCGGGGTTTTAAAAACCCCGGTTTTAAAAAATTTTTAAAAATGAAAATTCCAATAAAAAATTTTTTTTAAAACCAAAAAACCCCCTTTTTAAAAAAATTTTTTCCCCAAAAAAAACCCCCCGAAAATTAAATTTTTTTTTTCCCCGGGGGGAAAAAAAAACCCTTAAATTTTGGGGGAAAAAAAATTTTTTTTAAAAAAAAAAAAAATTTTTTCCCCCCCCCCCAAAAAAAAAAAAATTTTTTTTTTTTAAAAAATTTTTTTGGGTTGGGAAAAGGCGAAATTTGGGGAAAACCCCCCCTTTTTTTTTCGAATTTTGGGGGTTTTGGGGGGGGGCCCCCCCCCCCTTAAAAAAAAATGGCCCCCTTTTTTTCCCCCGCCCCAAATTTTTCCCCCCAAAAAAATTTTTTTAAAACCTTTCCCCTTTTTTCCCTTTTCCCAAAAAAATTTTTTTTTTTATGGGAAAAAAAAACCCCTTTTGGAAAGCCCCCCTTTTTTCCCTTTTTTAAAATTTTTTTTTTAAAAAATTTAAAAATTTTTTTTTTTTTTAAAAAAAATTTTTTTTTTTTTTTAAAAATTTTTTTTTTTTTTTTTTTGGGAAAAAAATTTTTTTTTTTTTTAAAAATTTTGGAAAAAAAAAAAAAAAAATTCCCTTTTTTTAAATTTTTTTTTTTAAAAAAAAGGGCTAAAAAAAAAAATTTTTTTTTTTTTTTTTTTTTTTTTTTAAAAAAATTTTAAAAAATTTTTTTTTTTTTTTTGGGTTTTAAAAAAAAGGAAAAAAAAATTTTTTAAAATTTTAAAAAATTTTTTAGAATTTAAAAAAGGGGGGAAAAAAAAAAAAAATTTTTTAAAAAAAAATTTTTCCCCTTTTTTTCCCCTTTTTTTTATTTATTTCCCCCAAAAATTTTTTTTTAAAAAAAAAAAAAATTTTTTTAAAAAAAAACCCCTTTTAAAAAAAATGGAATTTTGGGGTTTTTTTTTTTTTTTTTGAAAAAAAAAAAAAATTTTTTGGGGGGGAAAAAATTTTTTTTAATTAAATTTTTAAATTTTTTTTTTTAAAAAATTTTTTTTTTTCCGGGTTTAATTTTTTTTTTAAATTTTAATTTTTTTTTTTTTTTTTTAATTTTTAAAAAAAATTTTAAAAAATTTTTTTTTAAAAAAAAATTTTTTAAAAAATTTTTTTTTTTTTTTTAAAAAAAAAAAAATTTTTTAAAAAAAATTTTTTTTTTTAATTTAAAAAATTTTTTAAAAAAATTTTTTTTTTTTTAAAAACCCCCCTTTTAAAAAAATTTTTTTTTTTAAAAAAAAATTTTTTTTTTTCCCCCTTTTTTTTTTTTTTTTTAAAAAATTTTCCCCCGGGGCAAATTTTTTTTTCCCTTTAAAAAAAAATTGGGGAAAAACCCAAAAAAACCCCCCTTTTTTTTTTTGAAAAATTTTTTTTTTTTTAAAAAAATTTTTTTTTTAAAAATTTTTTAAAACCCCCCCTTTTTTTTTTTTTAAAAAATTTTTTTTTTTTTTTTTCCCCCGGGGGTTTTTTTTTTTTTTTTTTTTTTTTAATTTTAAAAGGTTTTTTTTTAAATTTAAAAAATTTTTTTTTTTTAAAGGGGAAAAAAAAAAATTTTTTTTTTTTTTTTTTTTTAAAATTTAAAAAAAATTTTAAAAATTTTCTTATTTAAAAAAAAAAAAAAAATTTTTTTTTAAAAAAAAAAAAAATTTTTTTTTTTTTAAAAAATTTTTTTCTTTTAAAATTTTTTTTTTTTTTTTTGGGGTTTTTTTAAAAAAAATTTTTTTAACTAAAAATTTTTTTTTTTTTAAACCCTTTAAAAAATTTTTTAAAAAAAAAAAAAAAGTTTTTTTTTAAAAAAAATTTTTTTTTAAAAAATTTTTTTTTAAAAAAAATTTTTTTTTAAAAAATTTTTTTTTTAAAAAAAAAAAAAAAAAATTTTTAATTTAAAAAAAATTTTTTTTAAAAAAAAATTTTTTTTTTTTTAAAAAGGGGGGGTTTTTTTTTTTTAATTTTTTTTTGGGGGGGAAGGGAAAAATTTTTTTCCCCCCCCCGGGTTTTTTTTAATTTCCCCTTTTTTTAAAAATTTTTTAAAAATTTTTAAAATTTTTTTTTCCCTTTTTTTTTAAAAAAAAAATTTTTTTTTTTGGGGGGGAAAAAAGAAAAAAAAAATTTTTTTTAAAAAATTTTTTTTTTTTAAAAAAAAATTTGGGTTTTTTAAAACCCCAAAAAAAAAAAAATTTTTTTTTAAAAAAAAAAAAGGTTTTTTTTTTGGGGTTTTTTGGTTTTTTTTTTAAAAAAAAAAAAAAATTAATTTTTTTTTAATTTAAAAATTTTTTTTTTTAAATTAAATTTTTTTAAAAAAAAATTTTTAAAATTTTTCCCCCCAAGGTTGGCCCAAATTTTTTTTTAAAATTTTTGGAATTTTGGAAATTGGAAAAATTTGGGGGGCCCCCTTTTTTTTTAAAAAAAAAAAATTTTTTTTTTTTCCCCCCAATTTTTTTTTTTTTTTTTTTCCCCCTTTAAAAAGGGTTTAAATTTTTTTCCCCCTTTCCGGGAAAATTTAAAGGGTTTTTTCCCCCCTTTTAAAACCAAAAAAAAAAGGGTTTTTTTTTCCCCCCCAAAAAAAAAAAAATTTTTTTTAAAAAAAAAAAGGGGGAAAAAAAATTAAAAAATTTTTTTATTGGGTTTTTAAAAATAAAATTTTTTTTTTTTTTAAAAATTTTTTTTTTGGGGGGGGGGGGGTTTTTTTTTCCCCCCCCCCAACCCTTTCCCCGGGGGGGGGGGGGTTTTTCCCCCCGGGGGGAAAAAATTAAATTTTTTTTTTTAAAAAAAATTTAATTAAAAAATTTTTTTTGTTTTGTTAAATTTTTTAAAAAACCCCTTTTAACCAAACCAAAAAAAACCCAAAAAATTTTTTTTTAAAATTTTTAAAAAAAAAAAAGAAAAAAAAATTTTAAAAAATTAAAAACCCCCCCCTTTTTTAAAAAAAAAAAAACCCTTTTTGGGGGGGAAAACCAAAAAAAAAATTTTCCTTTTTTCTTTTTTAATTTTTTTTTAAAAAAAAAAAAGTTTTGCTTTAAATCTTTAAAAAAAAATTTTTTTTTTAAAATAGGGTTTTTAAAAAAAAAAATTTTTTTTTTTTTTTTCCCAAAAAATTTTTTAAATTTTTTTAAAAAAATTTTTTTTTTTTAAAAAAAAATTTGGGAAAAATTTAATTTTTTTCCCCAAAAAAATTTTTTTCCCCAAAAAGGGGTTTTTTAAAAAAAAAAAAAATTTTTTTTTTTTAAAAAATAAACCTTTTTGTTTTTTTTTCCCTTTTTTTTTGGGGGGCCCCCAAAAAAATTTTAAAAATTTTTTAAAATTTTTTTTTTTTTTTAAAAAATTTTTTTTTAAAAAACCCCTTTTTTTCCCCCAAAAAAAATTTTTTTTTTTAAAAAAAAAAAAATTTGGGTTTTTTTTAAAAAATTTGGTTTTAAAAAAATTTTTTTTTTTTGGTTTTGGGGGGGGAAAAAAAAAGGGGGCCCCAAAAAAAAGGGAAAAAAAACCCCCCTTTTTTAAAAAATTTTTTTTTTTAAATTTTTAAAAAAAAAACCCTTTTTTAATTTTGGAATTTTTTTTAAAAAAAAAAAAAAAAAAAAAAAAAAAAAATTCCCTTTAAAAAAAAAAAAAAATTTTTTAAAAAAAAAAAAAATTTTTTTAAAAAAAAAAAGGCCCCAAAAAAAAACCCCCCCTTTTAAAAAAAAAAAAATTTTTAAAAAGGGGGGCCCCAAAAAAAAAAACCGGGGGGGGGAAAAGGGGGAAAAAAAAACCCCCCCCAAAAAAAAAAAAAAAAGGAAAAAAAAAAAATTTTTTGGGGGGAAAAAAAAAATTTTTTTTTTGGTCTTTTTTTTTTTTTTAAAAAAAAAAAAAAAAAAATTTTTTTTTCCCCTTTTTGGGCCAAGGCGAAAAAAAATTTTTTTAAAAACCCCCTTTTTAAAAATTTTTGTTATTTTAAAAAAAAATTTTTTTAAAAAAAAATTTTTAAAAAAAATAAAAAAATTTAAAAAAAACCCCTTTGAAATTTTTTCCCCTTTTTTTAAAAATTTTTTTTTTAAAAATTTTTTTAAAAAAATTTAAAAAAAATTTTTTTAAAAAAATTTTTTTTTCCAAAAATTTTTTTTAAATAAATTTTTAAAAAAAAAAAAAAATTTTTTTTGGGGGTTAAAAAATTTTTAAAAAAAAATTTTTTTTTTTTGAAATTTTTTAAAAAATTTTTTAAGGGAAAATTTTTTTAAAAAAAAAAAAGGGCCCTTTGGGGGGGAAAAAAAGGGGGGCCCCCCCAAAAAAAAATTTTTTCCCCTTTTAAAAAAAAAAATTTTTTTTTTTAAAAACCCCCCTTTTTAAAAAAAGGGGGGGTTTAAAAATTTTTTTTTTTACAAACCAAAAAAATTTTTTTTTTTTTGTTTAAAAAGGGAAAATTTTTTAAAAAAAAAAAAAGGGGTTTTTTGGGGGAAAAAAATTGGGGGGGGAAAAAAAAACGAAAATTTTTTAAATTTTGGGGGGGGGGCCCCCATTAAAAAAAAAAGGGGAAAAAATTTTTTTTTCCTTTAAAACCCCCCAAAAAAAAACCCCCCCCTTTTTTTTTTGGGGGGGAAAAAAAAAAACCCCCGGGGCCCCTTTTAAAAAATTAAAAAATTTTTAAAAAAAAACCCAAATTAAAATTTAAAAAAGGGGGGAAAAAAAAAATTTTTTTTTTTTTAAAATTTTTTAAAAATTTTTTTTTTTTTTTGTTTTTAAAATTTTAAAAATTTTTTTGGGGGGTTTTTTTTTTTTTGGGGGGAAAAAAAAAAAATTTTTTTAAAAAAAAATAAGGGGGGGGGTTTTTTTTTTTTTTTTTTAAAAAAAAACAAAAAAAAAAAAAATTTCCCCCTTTTTTAAAAAATTTTTTTAAAAATTAATTTTTAAAAAAAACCCTTTTTAAAAAAATTAAAAATTTTTTATTTTTTTTTAAAAAAATTTTTTTTTTTTGGGGGGGGGAAAAACCCAAAAAAGGTTTTTTTTTTTAAAAAATTTTTTTTTTTAAAAAATTTTTTTAAAATTAACCCCCTTTTTTTTTTTTTTTTTAAAAAAAAAAAATTTTTTAAACAGGCCCGGGTTTTAAAAAATTAAAAAAAACCCCCCCCAAAAAAAAAAAAAAAATTTTCCCCCCTTTTTTTTTTTTTAAAAAAACCCCCCCCTTTTTTTTTTTAAAAAAAACCCAAAAAAAAAAAAATTTTTTTTTGGGTTTTTGGGGTTTTTTTTTTTTTTTTTTTTGGGGGGTTTTTTTTAAAAAAACCCGGGGGGGGTTTTTTTAAAAAAATTTTAAATTTTTTTAATTAAAAAAATTTTAAAAAAGGGCCCCTTAAAAAAAGGGCCCCAAAAAAAAAAAAAAAAAAAAAAAATTTTTTTTTTTTTTAAAAATTTTTTTAAAAAAAATTTTTTTTAAAAAAAAAAAATTTTTTTCCCCCTTTTTTAAAAAAAAAAATTTTTTAAAAAAATTTTTTAAAAAATTTTTTTTTTTTTTTAAAAAGAAAAAATTAAAATTTTTTTTTTAAAAAAAAAAAAAAAAAAATTTTTTTCCCCCTTTTTTGGGGGGTTTTTTTTTTAAAAAAAAAATTAAAACCCCCCCCTTTTTTTTTTAACCCGGGGGAAAAAATTTAAAAAAATTTTTTTTTTTTTTTAAATTTAAAAAAAATAATTTTTTTTAAAAACCTTTTTTTAAAAAAAAATTAAGTTTAAAAAACCTTTTTTTTTTCCCAAAAAAATTTTTAAAAAAAGGGATTTTTTAAAATCGAAAAAAAATTTAAAAAAAAAGGGGAAAAAATTTAATTTTTTTTTTGGAAAGGGGGTTTTTATTTGGGTTTTTTGGGGGAAAAAAAAATTTTTTTAATTTTTTTTTAAAAAAAAACCCCCCTTTTTAAAATGGTTTTTTCCTTTTTAAAAAAAAAAATTTTATTTTTTTTAAAAATTTTTTTTTTTTTAAAAAAATTTTTTTTTAAATTTTTAAAAAAAAAATTTTTTTTTAAAAAAAAATTTTTTTAAAAATTAAGGTTTTATTGGGTTTTAAAAAAAATTAAAAAAATTTTTTTTAAAAAAGAACCCAAAAAAAAAAAAACCCCAAAAAAAAAAAAAATTGGGAAAGTTTTTTTTTTTTAAAAAAAAAGGGGGGGAAAAAAAAAAAAAATTTAATTTAAAAAAAGGGGGGAAAAAAAAAGGGGGAAAAAAAAAAAAAAAAAAAAAATTTTTTTTTTTTTTTTTTTTAAAAATTTTAAAAAAAAAAAAATTTTAAAAATTTTTTAAAAAATTTTTTTAAAAAAGGGTTTTTTTTCCCCCCCCAAAAAAATTTTTCCCCTTTTTAATTTTTCCCCCCCCAAAATTTTTCCCAAAAAAAAGAAACCCAAAAAAAAAAAATTTCCCCTTTTTTGGGGGGGGAAAAAAAAAAAAAAAGGGGTTTTTTTTTTTTCCCCCCCCCCCCCAAAAAACCCAAAATTTTTTTTTCCCCCCCCCCCGGGATGCGGTTTTTCCCCCTTGGAAGGGGAAAAAGGGGGGTTTTCCCTTTTTGGGGGGGGGGGGTTTAAATTTTTTTTTCCCCTTTTTAAAAAATTTTTTTTTTGGGGAAAAAAAAAAAACCCCTTTTTAAAAAAACAAAAATAAAAAAAAAAAATTTAAAACCCCCCGGGAAAAAAAATTTCCCCCCCCCTTCCCCTTTTTTTTTTTACCCCCAAAAAACCCTTTTTCCCTGGAAAAAAAAAAAAGGGGGGGCCCCTTTTTTTTTTTCCCCCCCCAAAAAAATTTAAAAAAAAATTTTTTTAAAAAAAAAAAAAATTTAATGCCCAAAAAAGGGGGGGGTTTTTTTTTTGGGGGGGGCCCCCCCTTTGGGGGGGAAAAAAAAAAACCCCGGGGGTTTTTTTTTAAAATTTTTGGGGGAAGGAAAATGGAAAGGGGGCCTTAAAAAAAAACCCCAAAAAACCCCAAAAAATTTGGGGGGTTTTTTTTTTGGGGGGGGGGGGGGGGGTTTTTTTTTAAAAAAAGGCCCCCAAAATTTAAAAAAATTCCCCTTTTTTTTTTTTGAAAAATTTTTTTCCCAAAAAAAAAAAAAGGGCCCCTTTTTTTTTTTGGGGGGGGAAAACCTTTTTTTTTTTTTTCCCCAAAAAAAATTCTTTAAAAAAAGGGGGAAATTTTTTGGGGGGGTTTTCCCCCCCCCTTGGGGGGGGGGTTTTTTTGGGGGAAAAAAAAAAAACCCCCCTTTTTAACCCCCCCCCTTTTTAAAAAATTTTTTGGGGGCCTTCCCCCCTTTCCAAAAAACCCCCAAGGGGGGGGGGTTTTTGGGGGGAAAAAAAAATTTTTAAAAAAAATTTTTTTTTTCCCCCCCCCTTTTTTTTTTTTTTTTGGTTGGCTTTTTTTTTCCCAAAAAACCAAATTTTTTGGGGGTTTTTTTTTTTAAAACCCCCCCCAAAAAAAACCCCTTTTTTTTAAAAAATTTTTTTTTTTTTTAAAAAAAAAATTTTTTTTTTTAAAAAAAATTTTTTTTTAAAAAAAATTTTTTTAAAATGGTTTTCCAAATTTTTTTAAAAACCCCCCCTTTTTAAAAAAATTTTTTTTAAAAAAATTTTTTTTTTTGGTTTTTTCCCCGGGGGGGAAAAAAATTTTTTTTTTTTTCCCTTTTTTCCCCCTTTTTTTTTTTTTTTTAAAATTTTTTTTTTTTTTTTTTTTTTTTTTTTTTAAAAAAAAATTTTTTTTTTTTAACCAAAAAAAAAAACCCCCCCTTTTTTTTTTTTTTGGGGGCCAAAATTTTTTTTTTTTAAAAAAAATTTTTTTTTAAAAATTTTTTTTTTGGAAAAATTGAAAAAATTTTAAAAAAAAAATTTAATTGGTTTTTTTTTTTAAAAAAAAAAAAAAATTTTTTTAAAAAAAAATTTTTTTTAAAAAAAAATTTTTTTTTTTTTTTAAAAAAAAAAAAGGGGTTTTTTAAAAAAAACCTTTTTTAAAAATTTTTTTTTTAAAAAAATTTTTTCCCTTTTTTTTTTAAAAAAAAAAAATTTTAAAAAAAAAATTTTTTAAGGGGGGGTTTTTTTTTTTTATTTACCCTTTTAAAAAGGAAAAATTTTTTTTTAATTTTTAAAAAAAAAAAAAAAATTTTTTTAAGATTTTTTTTTAAAATTTTTTTTTAAATTTTTTAAAAAACAACCCCCTTTTTTTGGGGGGGAAAAAAAAAAACCCCCCCGGGTTTTTTTTTTTGAAAAATTGGGTTTTTTTTCCCCCCTTTTTTTCCCCCTTTTTTTCCCGGGGAAAAAAAAGGGGGGGTTTTTTTTTTTTTCGTTTTTTTTTGAAAGTTGGGGTTTTTTTTTTTTCCCCGGAAAAAATTTTTTTAAAAAAATGGTTTTCCCTTTAAAATTTTAAAAAAAATTTTTTTTTTTTTTTTTTTTGGGGTTTGAAAAAAAATTTGGGTTTTTTAAAATTTTTAAAGGGAATTTTTTACCTTTTTTTTTTTTTTTTTTCCCCCCCCCCCCCTTTTTTTATTTTTTTAAAAAAAAACCCCCCCTTTTCCCCCCCAAAATTTTTGGGGGGGGAGATTGGGGGGGGAAAAAAAAAAAAGGAAAAAATTAAAAAGGGGGGGTTTTTTTTGGGTTTTTTTTTAAATTTTTTTCCCCCGGGGGTTTTTTTGGGGGGGGGTTTTTTTTTTTTTCCCTTTTTGGGGTTTTTTTTTTTAAACCCCTTTAAAACCTTTCCCCGTTTCCCTTTTTAAAAAAAAAAAAATTTTTTAAAAAACCTTTTTTTTTAAAAATTTTTTTTTTTTTAAAAAATTTTTTTTAAAAAAAAGGGGGGTTTTTTTTTTTCCCAAAAATTTTTTTTTAAAAAAAAAAATTTTTTTTTTTTTTTCCCTTTTTGGGAAATTTTTTTAAAAAATTTTTCTTTTTTTGGTTTTTTGGGGTTTTTTTTTTTTTTTTTTTTTTTCCTTTTTTCCCCCCCAAAAAAACCCCTTTTGGGTTTTTTCCCAAAATTTAAATTTTTTTCCCAAAAAAAAAATTTTTTTTTAAAAAAATTTTTTTAAAAAAAAAGATTTTTTTTAAGGGGTTTTCCCCCGGGGGGGGATTTTCCCCTTTTTCCCCCCCCGCTTTTTAAAATTTTTTTTTGGGGCCTTTTTTTTTTTTTTGGGGCCCGGGGGGGTTTTTTTTTGGGGGGGAACCCAAAAAAAAAAAAATTTTTTTTTTTTTTTAAAAAAATTTTTTAATTTGGGGGGGTTTCCCAAAAAAAATTTTTTTTTTTTTTCCCCCCCCAAAAAAATTTTTTTTTTTTTTTAAAAATTTTTAAATTTTTAAAAAAAGGGTTTGTTTTTTAAAAAAAATTTTTTTAAAAAATTTTTTCCCCCCTTTTTTTTTTTTATTGGAAAATTTTTTTAAAATTTTTTTTTTTTTCCCCCCAAATTTCCCAAAAAAAAAGGGTTTCTTTTGGGAAAAAAATTTTTTTTGGGTTTTTTTTAAAAAAAAAAACCAAAAAAGGTTTTTTTTTTTTTTCCTTTAAATAAAAATTTTTTTTTTTTTTAAAAATTTTTTTAAAATTTTTTTTTTAAAAAAAAAATTTTTTTTTAAAAAAAAACCCCCAAATTAAAAAAAACTTTTAAAGGGGAAAAAATTTTTTAAAAAAAATTAAAAAATTTTTTTTTTTTGGAAAATTAAAAATTTAAAAAAATTTTTAAAAAAAAAAGGGGTTTTTTTTTTTTTTTTTAAAAAAATTTTAAAAAAAAAATTTTAACCTTTTTTCCCCCAAAAATTTAAAGAAAAATTTTTAAAAAAAAAAACCCTTTTTAATTTTTTTTAATTTTTTAAAAAAAATTTTTTTGGGTTTTTTTTTTTTTTAAAAAAAAAAAAAGGGGCCCTTTTAAAATAAAAAATTTTTTTTTTTTTTTTTTTTTTTTTTTTTTCCCTTTTTTTCCCCCCCCTTTTTTTTTTTTTTAAAGGGCCCTTTTTAATTTTAAAAAAAATTTTAAAATTTTTTAAAAAATTTTTTTTTGGGGGGTTTTTTTTTTCCCCAAAAAAAAATTTTTTTTTTTTTAAAAAAAATTTTTTTCCCCCCCTTTTTTTAAAAAAAAAAAATTTTTTTTTTAATTTTTTTTAAAAAAAAAAAATTTCCCCCTTTTTTTTTTTTTAATTTTTGGAAATTTTTGTTTTTTTTTTTTTTTTAAAAAAAAATTTTAAAATTTTTTTTTTTTTTTAAAAAAAAAATTTTTTTTTTTTTTAAATTTTTTTTTAAAAAATTTTTAAACCTTTTGGGGAAAATTTTTTTTAAAAAAAAAATTTTCTTTAAAAATTTAAATTTTTAATTTAAATTTTTTTTTGGGGGGAAAAAAAACCCCCGAAAAAAAATTTTTTTTTTTTTTTTGGGGGAAAAAAATTTCCCCCAAAAAATTTTCCCCCAAAAAGGGAAAAAAAGGTTTTTGGGGAAAAAAATTTTTTTTTGGGAAAAAAAAAAAAAATTTAAAACCTTTTTAAAAAAAAAAATTTGTGTAAAAAAAAAATTTTTTTTTTTTTTTCCCCCCCCAAAAATTTTTAACCCCAAAAAATTGGTTTTAAAAGGTTTAAATTTTTTTTGGTTGGAAAAAAGGCCAAAAAAAAAATTTTTAAAAAGGGAAAAAAAAATTTTTTAAAAATTTTTCCCCAAAAAAAATTTGGGGAAAATTTTTTTTAATTTTTGGTTTAAAATTTTTTAAAAATTTTTTTAAAAATTTTTTTTTAAAAAATTTTTCAAAAACCTTTTTTTAAAAAACCCCTTGGTTTTTAAAAAAAATTTTTTTTTCCCAAAAAAAAATTTTTTAAAATTGGGTTTTTTTAAAAAAATTTTTTTTTTTTTTTTTTTTCCCCGGGGGGGAAAAAAACCCCCCCCCCCGGGGGGCGGAAATTTTTTTTTTTTAAAAAAATTTTTTTTCCCCCCCTTTTTTTTTTTTTTTTTTTTAAAAAAATTTTCCCCCCCCCAAAAAAAAAAAAAAACCTTTTTTTTTTTCCCTTTTAAAAAAAATTGGTTTTTCCCCCCCTTTTTTTTTTTAATGGGTTTGGGCAAAAAAACCCCCAATTTTTAAAAAAAAAAGGGGGGCCCCCTTTTAAAAAAAAAAAATTTTTAAAAAAAAAATTTTTTTTAAAAAAAAGGGGGGGAAAAAAAAAATTTTTTTAAAAACTTTTTTTTTTAAAAAAAACCCCCCTTTTCCCCCTTTTTAAACCCCCCCCAAAAAAAAATTTTTTTTTTAAAAAAAAAACCAAAAATTTTTTTTAAAAAAAAAAAAAAAAATTTTTAAAAAAAAATTAAATTTTTTTTTAAAAAAAAAAATTTTTTAAAAAAAAAATTTAAAAAAAAAAAAAAAAAAAAAAAAAAATTTTTTTTAAAAAAAGGGGGGAAAATTTTTTTCCCTTAAAAAATTTTTTTTTCCCCCCGGGGGGGGGTTTTTTTAAAAAACCAAATTTTTTTATTTTTGGGGGAAAAAGGGGTTTTTTAAAAAAAAAGGGGGGAAATTTTTTTTTTAAAAGGGAAAAAAAAACCCGAAATTTTTTTAAAAAAAGGTTTCCAAAATTTTTTAAAAAATAAAAAAAAAAACCCCTTGGGGGGAAAAATTTTTTACCCAAAAAATTTTTTTTTTGGGTTTTTTTTTCCCCCCTTTTTTTAAAAAAATTTTTTTTTTAACCCCCCAAAAAAACCCCCCAAAAAAAGTTCAAAAAAAGGGGGGGGAAAAAAAATTTTTTTTTGGGGGGTTTTTAAAAAAATTTTTTAAAAAAAAATTTTTTTTTTTTAAATTTTTTAAAAAAAAAAAAATTTTTTTTAAAAGGAAAAAGGCCCAAAACCAAATTTTTTAAAATTTTAAAAAATTTTTTTTAAAATTTTTTTAAAAAGGGGAAAAATTTTTAAAAAAAAAAATTTTAAATTTAAAAAAAAATTTTTAAAAAAATTTTAAAATTTTTAGGAAGGGAAAAAAAAAAAACCTTTTTCCAAAAATTAAAAAATTTAATTTAAATTTTTTTTGGGGGAAAACCCTTTTTTTTTTTAAAAAAAAAAAAAGTTTGGCCCAAAAACCCCCAAAAAAAAATTTTTTTAAAAATTTTTTTTTTCCCCTTTAAATTCCAAAAAATAAGGTTTTTTTTTAAAAAACCTTTTTTTAAAAAAAAAAAATTTTTTTTTTTGGTTTTCCCCAAAAAAATTTTTTTTCCCTTTCCCCCCGGGGGGGCCTTTTCTTTTTTTTAAAAAACCTTTTTAAAAAAAAAAAAAATTTTAATTAAAATGTTTTAAAAAAATCTTTTTTTAAACCCAAAAATTTTTTTAAAAAAACCCCCAAAAAAAAAGGGGAATTAAAGGAAAAAAAAAAAAAATTTTTTTTTTTTTCCCAAAAAAACAATTTAAAAAAAAATTTTTAAAAAATTTTTTTAAAAAAAAAAAAATTTTTAAAACCCCAAAAAAAAACCCCCCAAAAAAAATTTAAAAAATTTTTTCCCCAAAACCCCCCCCGGGGAAAAAATTTTTTTTAAAAAAATTTTTTTGGGAAAAAATTTTTTTTTTAAAAAAAAAAGAATTTGGGCCCAAAAACCAATTTTTTTTGGGGGGGGGGAAATTTTTCCCCCAAAAACCTTTTTTTAAAAAAAAAATTTTTTTTAAAAAAAAAAAAACCCTTTTTGGGGGGAAAATTTTTTAAAATTTTTAAAAAAAAATTTTTTTTTTTTTTGGATTTTTTAAAAAAAGGGTTTTTAAAAAATAAAGGGAAAAAAATTTTAAAAAAAACCCCAAAAAAAATTTTTTTTTCTTTTTTAAAAAAAAATTTTTAAAAAAATTTTTTTTTTTTTTTTAAAGTTTTTTTTTCCCTTTTAAATTTTTTTAAAAAAAATTTTTTTTTTTTAAAATTTTTTTCCCAAAAAACCCAAAAATTTTTTTTTTAAAAAAAAGAAAAAAACCCCCAAAAAAAATTTTTTTTTTGGGGGGTTTTTGGTTTTTCCCAAATTTTTCCCCCAAAAATTTTTGAATTTTAAAATTTTTTTTTTGGGTTTTTTTTTCCCGGGGGCCCCCTTTTTTTTTAAAAATTTTTTTTTTTAAAAAAATTTTTTCCCCAAAAAATTTTTTAAAAAAAAAGGGGGGGGGGGAAAAAAAAAAAAAATTTTTTTTTTTTTTTTTTGGGGGTTTTTTAAAAATTAAAAAAAAGGGGGGGGCCTTTTAAAAATTTTTAAAAAAAAAAATTTTAAAAAAAAAATTTTTAAAATTTTTTAAAAAAAAATTTTTTTTTTTTTTTTTCCCCCCCCTTTTTTTTTTTTGGGTTAAAAAAAAAATTTTTTTTAAAAAAAAATTTTTTTTTAAAACCTTTTCCCCTTTTTTTTAATTTTTTTTTCCCAAAAAAAAAAAAAACCCTTTTTTTTTTAAAAAAATTTTTTTAAAAAAAAAATAACTTTAAGGGTTTTTTGGGGAATAAATTGGTTTTTGGCCCCG